>CM069408.1:305864940-305931793 GCA_035609135.1 Eleutherodactylus coqui
TTAATTTTTCAGGCAGACAATAGCGGCACATAATGTACGGATTGACCGGCTGCCCTCGTCATCAATTATTAATGGCAAATGCTTCAATATTAATGGTAATTAAAACTTCTCACAAATGCCGTCCAGATGGTTGGAGGAAAACCGCCAGAGCTGGGAAGATGCCGAAGGTGGCGGCGGATCTGGCGGTTCGGCTATTAGAACAGATAAAGTCTTCACCTCTGACTTGGAGGAGGAATCGCGTCTGGACTCTTCATCCGTCACACATCAGCGGCCCAGCGGCTTGTGGCACCTCATTTTTCCTTTATTTATTACCAAAACTGGGACCAGATCCAACAGGAAAGACAAACGCAGTCATAAAGCCGCGCTCTATACATCTTGTCCTCGTTGGTTGGGGCTAAAAAAAGTAACACCAACGGTGACTGCAGAAGAGACAGCTTGCTGGGAGCAGATTATGGCGTGCTGTCGTGGAGTAGATAATATAGCAATAATACTCTCATATACCGCCCTAATAATACCACCATATGGCGCCCTACTAATACCACCATATATCATCCTAATAATACCACCATATAACACCCTAATAATACCACCATATAGCATCCTAATAATACCACCATATAACACCCTAATCATACCACCATATAGCACCCTAATAGAACTCTCATATAGCGGCCTAATAATACTCTCATATAGCGCCCTAATAATACTCCCATATAGCACCCTAATAATACCACCATAAAGGGCCCTAATAATACTCTCATATAGCGCCCTAATAATACCACTATATAGTGCCCTAATAACACCACCATAAAGCGACCTGATACTCTCATATAGCGCCCTAATAATACCACCATATAGCGCCCTAATAATACTCTCATATATCGCCCTAATAATACTCTCATATAGCGCCCTAATAATACCACCATATAGCGCCCTAATAATACCACCATATAGCGTCCTAATAATACCACCATATAGCGTCCTAATAATACTCTCATATAGCGCCCTAATAATACTCCCATATAGTGCCCTAATAATACTCTCATATAGCACCCTAATAATACTCTCATATAGCGGTCTAATAATACCACCATATAGCGCCCTAATAACTCTCATATAGCACCCTAATAATACTCCCATATAGCGCCCTAATAATACTCTCATATAGCACCCTAATAATACTATCATATAGCACCCTAATAATACTCTCATATAGCGCCCTAATACTACGGTCATATAGTGCCCTAATAATACGCTCATATAGCGCCCTAATAATACGCTCATATAGCGCCCTAATAATACTCTCATATAGCAGCCTAATAATACCACCATATAGCGCCCTAATACCACCATATAGCGCCCTAATAATACTCTCACATAGCGCCCTAATAATACTCCCATATAGTGCCCTAATAATACTCTCATATAGCACCCTAATAATACTCTCATATAGCGCCCTAATAATACTCTCATATAGCACCCTAATAATACTCTCATATAGCGCCCTAATAATACTCTCATATAGCACCCTAATAATACTCTCATATATCGCCCTAATAATACTCTCATATAGCACCCTAATAATACTCCCATATAGTGCCCTAATAATACTCTCATATAGCGCCCTAATAATACTCTCATATAGCGCCCTAATGATACTCTCATATAGCGCCCTAATAATACGCTCATATAGCGCCCTAATGATACTCTGATATAGCGCCCTAATAATACTCTCATATAGCGCCCTAATAATACACTCATATAGCGCCCTAATAATACTCTCATATAGCGCCCTAATAATACTCTGATATAGCGCCCTAATAATACGCTCATATAGCGCCCTAATAATACTCTCATATAGCGCCCTAATAATACTCTCATATAGCGCCCTAATAATACTCTGATATAGCGCCCTAATAATACGCTCATATAGCGCCCTAATAATACTCTCATATAGCGCCCTAATAATACTCTCATATAACGCCCTAATGATACTCTCATATAGCGCCCTAATGATACTCTCATATAGCGCCCTAATAATACTCTCATATAGCGCCCTAATAATACGCTCATATAGCGCCCTAATAATACTCTCATATAGCGCCCTAATAATACTCTGATATAGCGCCCTAATAATACGCTCATATAGCGCCCTAATAATACTCTCATATAGCACCCTAATAATACTCTCATATAGCGCCCTAATAATACGCTCATATAGCGCCCTAATAATACTCTCATATAGCACCCTAATAATACTCTCATATAGCGCCCTAATAATACTCTCATATAGCGCCCTAATAATACTCTCATATAACGCCCTAATGATACTCTCATATAGCGCCCTAATAATACTCTCATATAGCGCCCTAATAATACTCTCATATAGCGCCTTAATAATACGCTCATATAGCGCCCTAATAATACTCTCATATAGCACCCTAATAATACTCTCATATAGCGCCATAATAATACTCTCATATAACGCCCTAATGATACTCTCATATAGCGCCCTAATAATACTCTCATATAGCGCCCTAATAATATGCTCATATAGCGCCCTAATAATACTCTCATATAGCACCCTAATAATACTCTCATATAGCACCCTAAAAATACTCTCATATAACGCCCTAATGATACTCTCATATAGCGCCCTAATAATACTCTCATATAGCGCCCTAATAATACTCTCATATAGCGCCCTAATAATACTCTCATATAGCACCCTAATAATACTCTCATATAGCGCCCTAATAATACTCTCATATAGCGCCCTAATAATACGCTCATATAGCGCCCTAATAATACTCTCTTATAGCACCCTAATAATACTCTCATATAGCGCCCTAATAATACCACCATATAGCACCCTAATAATACTCTCATATAGCGCCCTAATAATACGCTCATATAGCACCCTAATAATACTCTCATATAGCACCCTAATAATACTCTCATATAGTGCCCTAATAATACGCTCATATAGCGCCTTAATAATACTCTCATATAGCGGCCTAATAATACCACCATATAGCGCCCTAATAGTACTCTCATATAGCACCCTAATAATACTCTCATATAGCACCCTAATAATACTCTCATATAGTGCCCTAATAATACGCTCATATAGCGCCTTAATAATACTCTCATATAGCGGCCTAATAATACCACCATATAGCGCCCTAATAATACTATCATAGCGCCCTAATAATACTCTCTTATAGCACCCTAATAATACTCTCATATAGCGCCCTAATAATACTCTCATATAGTGCCCTAATAATACGCTCATATAGCGCCTTAATAATACTCTCATATAGCGGCCTAATAATACCACCATATAGCGCCCTAATAATACTCTCATAGCGCCCTAATAATACTCTCTTATAGCACCCTAATAGTACTCTCATATAGCACCCTAATAATACTCTCATAGCGCCCTAATAATACTCTCTTATAGCACCCTAATAATACTCTCATATAGCACCCTAATAATACTCTCATAGCGCCCTAATAATACTCTCTTATAGCACCCTAATAATACTCTCATATAGCGCCCTAATAATACCACCATATAGCGGCCTAATAATACCACCATATAGCACCCTAATAATACTCTCATAGCGCCCTAATAATACTCTCTTATAGCACCCTAATAATACTCTCATATAGCGCCCTAATAATACCACCATATAGCGCCCTAAAAATACTCTCATATAGCGCCCTAATAATACTCTCATATAGCGCCCTAATAATACCACCATATAGCGCCCTAAAAATACTCTCATATAGCGCCCTAATAATACCACCATATAGCACCCTAATAATACTCTCATAGCGCCCTAATAATACTCTCTTATAGCACCCTAATAATACTCTCATATAGCGCCCTAATAATACCACCATATAGCGCCCTAAAAATACGCTCATATAGCGCCTTAATAATACGCTCATATAGCGCCCTAATAATACGCTCATATAGTGCCCTAATAATACTCTCATATAGCGCCCTAATAATACTCCCATATAGCACCCTAATAATTTCCATGTATACAAAGCTCAAATTTTACCACAATATAGTGTCCAAATAGTCCCACTATACAGTGTTTGAAAAATACCCCCCCCCCCCACACACACACACACAGCGCCCAGAAGATACAAGCAAACGGTTCAAATAATCCCACTATACTGTGCTCACATATCACCAATATACAAGGCTCAAACAATATCACCATATAGTGCCCCCATAATATACAGCAGTCAGACAAACACTACATAGCACACAAATAATCCCACCATTCAGGGCCCATATAATAAATAAAAAGACTACACAGAGTTCACATAATGCCACTATCTTGTGCTCAGGTTCTACCACCTCGATATCAGGCTCAACCAATACCCCCACCCAATGCTTAACGCCATGCAAAGATCAAATAATGGTAACCTACAATGATCAAACAGTATGACTAAGGAGAGCTCCGGCGATGAGGCCGTACGATGACCAGCAGCATCATACACTGGGTGTCACCGTGGCCTTAAACAAGTCTATACTCTTATGGCAGGGGTAACCAGGACCCCATGGGTTCACGTGAGAGCAGCTTCTGTAGGGGCCATCCACTGTCAGTGATGGAGGAGGGTCCGTTTTTACTGGCCACCAGCTGGTACCTGTATATGTACAGATATGAGGTGTGTTGGGGTGTATGGGGAGTGGGGCACATACTGTAGTGCGGTATAGGAGCTCCGGTTCTGAGGGGGAAGGTAGAAGAGTTCGATTAGGGGATATGCTATGGGTGATTATGGCCACCCTAGAGAGTTGTATTTTTAGGACACACATAGAACTGTGGGTGTTTGGGATTAACCAGACTGCCTGCGGTAGCACATTCCAGACAACAGGTGCAGCTCGGGAGAAGTCTTGGAGATGGGAGTGGGAGGTCCTGATTGTAGAAGATGTTTGCCTGAGATCATGAATAGGATGGTAGATAGAGAAGTGGAAGAAGATATAAGGCGACAGGGCAGTGCAAGGAGTCGGAGCATTGGTGCAGTGACTGGCACAGGGTGGGGGCATCAGTGTAGTGACCAGCAAGGAGTTGGGGCATCGGTGTAGTCACTGGCACAGGGTGGGAGCATCGATGTAGTGACTGGCAAGGGGTGGGGGCATTGGTACAGTGACTGGCAAGGAGTGAGGGCATCACTGCAGTGAGATAGATAAGCCTGGCATTTAGCACGGATTGGAGAGGAGAGAGTTTAGAAGACGATCCGTTGGGAGTTACAGTAGTCCGGCCAAGCATGGATCGGGGCGACAGGAAGGAGTTTTTACTGTGTCTACAGAATGAGAACAGCAGTTTCAGGAGATGTTTTTGAGGTGCAGCTGACAAGAGCGAGCAAGAGACTGAATGTAGGGAGCAAAGTAAAGATGGAAGTCCCATATGACTGCAGACAGCGGGCGTGCTGGGAGGAGTTATGGCGGCACCGCAGACTGAGATGTAGTTTAGGTGGCTTAGTATATGGAGGAAACCAACATCTCAGCAAGGGTCTCCTAATAAAGTACCGGGACGCCTTCCATCCTGCCCGTCTCCTGGTGCGATTCCTGCCGTGACTCGGTGGACCTCAGTGGCCTGGATTTGACATTCTTCCCATGTTACTTCCAGCTCTAAGCGATCCCCCAAGTGATGTGATCAAACTTGCCCAAGACCAAGGAAGCTCTTTGTTCTTCTCTTGGACCCCAAACTCTCAGGTAAATGGAGACGCTGGATGGCCATTTAGTCACCCCATCCAACCGTGGAGGGCGGCCACCCGTGTATGGCGCTGTCTATTAAAGTGAGTCCGTGGTTTAGTTTTCTCCATAGCCACCATACACACAATGAGAGGGCCATGACTCGCGGCGGGTGGAGCAACGCAGGGATACGATGCAGCAGATGGAGGAAAGGCGTTTACATCCTTTATTGGTAAACGCAGAGATAGAAATGGACAATAACAGTAACAATCAAACCTTCAGGCCTCCTGCACACCGGGCGAACTGAGCAGGCGTGGGCGATCCGCTGCTCAATGTGCCCATAGATGTGTGTGGAGATTCTCTCTCTACGCACACCAGCGGATTTTATTTGTGGTCGCTACGTGCCAAAACAAAAGCACAGCAGGCTCTGTTTTCAGGGCAGATACACAGGGACGGCTTCTACTGAAGTCAATGGAAGCCTTCCCTGCTGCGGCACTTCGGCAATGAGTATTGCAGAAGTGTCGCGGATCTTCATCATCCCCGAAGCGACAGCGCAGGGAGATCTGAACTGCGCATGTGCACCTGAGCACCGGCGGCACATCCGCAATACAGAAGATGAAAGCATTGGATAGGTATGTAGCGTCGCAGGCAGCGGGCGCGGGAGGATTCCGTGTGGGACTTCCTGGTATCTTGGGTTCCGGTATCAGAAACCTGTACGACGTTCGTGTCCACAGAGTGAGCCCTATCTCATATAGATCGCCAGCTAACATACTGTCTTTCATCCTCTACTTGCTGTGCATCGAGGTTAGCCTCACTTACAATATGTCACGTGGGAGTACTTACTTTGACTGACACAGGCTACTCCACAATTTCCGTAGATTCTTCTCACTGCTCAGGGGTCCCGCTGGGCTGAAGACACAATGCTGTCTCTCTGGGCTCTAGACACCAGGCAGTCTCTGGTCACTGCCCTCTCTCAGCAGCTGCAGCTCAGCCTACTCAGCACTATCTCTCCACTCTGACTCACCACAAAAAGGTCTCTTTTATAGCCAAGGCTGCAGCCTCAAGAAAGGTCCTACTGACCATGCTCAGTCCCGATGTACCAAAATTTACTGCAAATTTTGGTGCTAGTCCCAGTCCATCTTCATAGCAGCATTTTAACTCTTTAGGGTAGCCCCTTTCAACTATGTATTGGCACATCTCAGAGGCGGAAAGGGGGATTCCACCAAATTACTTGCCCAGCGGGTACCACCAACCTTAAAGCTGGGTTCCCACTGAGCGGAAATTCCATGGAAATCTCGCAGAATGACTGCACGGAAATCCCGCGAGATTTTCACGGATGAAATGAAGCTTCACCGCCTGTCGTCCGCTACAGCCGTCTTTCCCTATAGAGACAGCACTAAAGTTGACATGCCGCGGCTTTGATTTCCGCGCCACATGTCAGTTTCAGCGCAGCTTGCCCACAACTGTTTCTCCGCAGCGTGCGGATGTGATTTTTGCGAATCTCATCCACTTTGCTGCTTTGTCCCGGGATAAAAATTGGTGGCGGAATTTCTGTGCAGAAAGTCGGCACGAAAAATCTGCGGCAATTCGGCCCAGTGGGAACCAAGCCTGACCCAGCGCTGGCAGCAGATGGCCTTGTTGGCCCCTCAGCACCAGGACTCAGTTGCAATGGCTACTTCTGCAGAATGTGACTCTCCTCGCAGCGTCGCGGACTGACAAATGTCCGGTCATCGGCTTTGAGGAAGAAACGGATAGACATGCTTGAGATGAAAGTCATGAACAGCAGAGCGGCTCGGAGATGAAGCTTGTAATCTAGCAGAAAAGACAGTAAAACACCAGAGTTTTATCTCCTCGTCTAAATTTCCGGCTGAACCAGACGCAATAACATAAAATTGTTTGGCTGCCAATGAAAAAAAATCTGCAATGGAAATTTTTGATTTCTTGAAGTCGTCTTCTGCAGTTTCAGTGACAGTAGATGACATTTCCCTCTGTGAAATGTCTTTATTAAAGCTGCTGCTGACCGTGAAGGCTGGCGGGAACATCACAATCTTCTGGCCTTTATCTCTTCCACCTGAGTAAAGTCTACACACCACATGCCCTAACAGCGCTGCATAACAGAATGGGCACAGGGGGCGTCCACCAAATAGGCTCCTCCAACACCCAGTCCCCACCATACAGGGCGGTTCGGAGTGGCTGTCGATGTGAGAGGGTCTCTGCCATGGGATGATGACCAGATGAGAGGTGGACGTATGGTAGGACTGCCCGATGGAAGGCGTTGTAGGAGAGGGTATAAGGAGTATGCTTTGGTGTGAATGTGGGGTCTGCTGAAGTGATCGCGGTGTCAGAAGGCACAAGGCATTGGCTGTACTGTGAGAGAATCCTGAGTGTTTGTGTTACGTTATTCACAAACTGGCGAAACTCCGGTGGAACTCGGAAACAGCGGACATAACTCACGGACAGAACGTACCACACTGACGGACAAATGCCCAAAACATGACCAAGCATAAACAGCGGTAAACAGATACCATGTGAGGTATTGGTTTGTATTTTGGCCAAGATATTTAAGCCTGCAAGCCCACTTCATGGGTCCTTGTTGTCTTACGGGTCTCTACTCTAACGAGACAGCTTCCACATGAAACCTGCCTGCATGCGGGGCAATCGTCGCTAGACCTAGATGACGAACGAATCACAGCAGGGCTGAACGCAGCTCACACAAACAGGCCTAAGATTTGCATACAACACCGAAGCCCATGCACCCTGTACAGGACTGTTCACACCTCATGACCGGCACCCTGCACAGACACGCAGGAACATGACACTGCTCACACTGAACAAACAGAGGAAAGCCCAACAGCCTCTAGCAGAGGAGCTGGTATATATGAGCAGCAGACTGGTGGTGAGAAGTCCACACCCAAACAGCTCAATCAACCCCCATCTGTAGGGCTGCAGTGCTGGAACCCATGTAGAACAACAGATCCCAGCAGCACAACAGTTTGACAGACTAGCAGCTGTGGAGCTTCCTGCTCATGGAGAGAGAGCGTCACTGACTGGGGTGACCTATCCAGATTGCATGAAGGGTACCCCTCTCCCCTTTAGATGATCACTCTGCAGCTGATCCGGTGAGGGAAAGTCTCTGCAGTTGGCCCGTATCCTGGGGACAGTAGCATTGTACCTCCTGTGGCAGAGCCAGAAGAGTAGGCACTGCTGATGACAGACTAGACGGGCACGGGCCAATACTGGATGCCAGTACTGCGTTCTCAGACGCGATCGTCCGTGGGCAATGCAGTGACAAAATATCACTGGTTCCTCATAGAGCTACGGGAGCCGCCACACAAAGGCCAGAACTTTCTTAGGAGAACCGACGGCACCCGTCTACACAAGCTCAGTCTGAACAGGATGGCGCATGCACATCACCGCCCGATGCCCGCAGCTCCTCCCCCTTCAAGCACCAGTTATTCTGCGGCACAGCTAAACAGTTATAAAAAATCATTAAAACATAGATGGGGAGGATCTACAAGGGAGAGATGTCAGGCATCATAGAACCCCCCGTACACTCGGACCCTGGTGGCCTTAAAGCCGAAAAGTTGTTGTATCTGACAACGGACAAAGTGAAAAGTTCTTAATAGAGCGCTACAAGCGCCTTGTGTCACCGGACAGAGTCTTCCCTACAAGCTCCGAGCTTAGAGGTCTAACCTGAAGCTGCTGGGCCCGTACATAAAACCTGAACCAGAGGCCCCCAATGTAAGGCTTCATTTATAGGACTGGTCTCCTTCTATGAGGAAGAGCCACCTTGTGGGTCCCCAAAGGCTCCAGGGCCCGGGTGCGACCCGATCTTCTGCACCCACTACACCTATACCCCTGTCTGAAGGGTTGTTATCCCACTTGGCACATTTCTGCATATGGACCAGTTCAGACCCGGACTGATGTCCACATACATAGGACCCTAACCTCTTCATGCCATCAATATCCAAACCGCTTTGTGGTGAATTTTGGCAGTAATTTCCAATAAAAACCTCTGAACAGAGACGGCCGGTTCTGGGCGCTCTATAGAGCGCTGCGGTCCTCTCATAGAAATATCTGGTGGTCCGAGCGTGGGCTTCACTACCGTGATTCTCAGGTTACAAAATTAAACATTTTTTTGTATTTCAATGTTTCTTAAGATTTTTCCAAAGTATAACTAAAGGAATCAGCGAAGAATATGGAGGGGTGGTGGGCGGAGACTCACTGGCAAAAACCGAACGCAGCAGGTGAGACAAAAACACCTCGGACTCAATACAATCGAGTGAGCGGAGAAAACACTATGAGACAGTAGAGCAGACGCCACTGAAGTCAAGATCTGGCTGCAAGAACCCAAGTACAGCGCGATACCCGCCAGTACGGCAAGGAAGGGGAAGAGGAGGGGCTGCAGCAGCACGAAGGGGATACGTGAGCCAAGAAGAAACACTTATAGAAAACGTTTGATGTGATGGACAGTGCGGAGAAGGTCTTATGGTTGGGGATACAGGAGCTGAGAAGCCCACTGGTGGCCAGAACACAAGGCCAAGGCATCTCCGCTGGCATCTCTGGGCTCCATCCAGGAGAGCGAACCATCAGTCATCAAATAAAATACAAGAAGTTTTAAGCGTTAACTTTAACAAGACGTTCAAATGGAAACCGCAAGGAAGAGGCCTACTATGAGGGAAGACTAAGGAGATATTAGTACGGGCGGGTCACAGAGGGGTCGTTAGTACTATGGCGGGCCACAGAGGGGACAGGAGTACTATAGAGACCACGAGGGGGCATAGAGGGGATATTGGCACTATGGGAGGCACATAGGGGGAGATACAGAGGGAACACTAGTACTATGGGGACCACAAGGAGACACTAGCACTATTGGGGGGACACAGGGGATATTGGTACTATGGGGGGGCACAGAGTGGTTCGTTAGTATTATAGGGAGATACAGAGGAAACACTAGCACTATAGAGAACACAAGGAGACACTAGCACTATTGGGGGGGGGGGCAGAGAGGGGGTATTAGTACTATGGGGGGCCACAGAGGGGACACTAGTACTATAGAGACCACAAGGGGACACAGAGGGGATATTAGTACTATGGGGGGACAACAAATAATTGGCAGAAAAGTTAACAAAGTTTCTGTGAATGGCAAAGGGCCAGACGAAGACTATTTGACAGATCATATTATATAAAAAGAGGTTAAAACCTCCCATCATGCCCCGCTTCAGACGCTCAGCTGTATACCTTACGGTACGGAACCGCTACAAGCCATGACTATGCTGCAAGCAAACTTCCTTCCCACTCCTTGACCTTCCAGCTCTCTGGAAGCATTGCCTGGCCGTGCCGGACGATGGGGCGACGGGACCATATCGTCTACCAAAGATAATGGCTTCCAGATATGGATACAAAGCGCTGAAGGCGGACGATGGTCAACTAGATCTGTTCTACTGGGAGAAGGCGGAAAGTGATGGTAAACGTTCTCCTCATCTGGTCAGTAAGGGGTATGAACCCCGCATGAAGGTTCTCAGGAGCTCCGGCTCAAATAGCAACAACAAAGAAGAAAAGCTTCTTAAAAACACTTCTTATTCCTTAATCACAGCTCAAAGTATACACACCCCCCCCCCCCCAGCCATCGGCATCCGGCGCGCGGTGGTCCTGGTGATGGTGGCAACAGATGATGCCACACAAGATGCCAGGAGAATGATCGTCATCATACATCCCAGCAATCACCAGGGCCGCCGGGGGTGGCAGCGCCGGATGTCGATGGCTTGAGAGGGGTGGGGGAGTACCTTTTAGTTTCTTGTTTTGACGTTGTGGTTTCTATCGAAGTGGGGGTGTCCAGTAACCAGAAAACTAAGACAAGCCCATGGCTCTGGGCTCAGAGACTCACGGCGTTCAGACGACGGGCGATGCCTTCCCCTTGCAGGGGACTATACAGAGAAGATGTAGTGTTACATGCTGGCCTGGCAGACATGTGATACCACAGATAAGCCCACCCAAGAGCCGATGCTTGTTGGCAGCCCCCTGCTCCGGCTAACAGATGGGGGGCCACAGTGGGCAGCACCCCTCTATGCATTACTTAGGGCTCCCCCACAGTAATAGCCGGTCTTCATTGGTGACTCTATATTTTGGCTAATAGAATGAAGTTCCCATTGGACGACCTCCACCTCCGAGGTCCATAAGACAGTCTGTAGTGATGTCATGAGCGTCAGCTCCCGTGGTTTCGCTCCTACGTCATTTGTGTAGCCCGGCAGTTGTTAGTCTACAATTGGCTACTCAAGTGGTGAACAAACGTATGTATTGTGCCGCACGGTCGTTGGGGTTGTCTTATAAGAGCCTTAAAATGGGGATACCGTACCTCCAAACCCTTGTGTATCCACTCAGAGGAAACCTTTAACCCCTGATACACTAGGAAGTGCCCAGTTTTATGCTAATGTACACAGACACTCCCAGTTTGCTGGTTTCGTTGGACTATCCGTGGTCTGCCGGAGCGAGGGGCGACCTGGTTGAGTCTAGAGCGGGCAGCCTCCCTCTGTGACGGACGTGGGTATGAATACATGTTGGCAGATCATGTAATAACGTGGATGGACGGGTCAGTCAGAGCAGCGGCCAACCTTGTTGGTGGCCCTTCTATCCACGGCACTGTTGGCTGGACAGTAGGGGGGAGTTGACCCCCGCTGTGAGGTACAAATACCCTATTAGGGGTGCAGTTGTGACAAGTTATGACTGGCCATACATTTAGCCCATCTTCATTGCGGCTTTGCAATGTGTCTGAGAGAGTCCCAAGCAGACGACCCCACTGCAAGAGGTCCATGCACCCCATAGGGGTCATCATTGTGAGACAACCCTTTTACCAACCACGTGCATCTTCCCGATCCCTTCCTTCAGCAGGTATGTGAATGCGGACGTGATGCTTCTTCTACATCCTCTATGCGGGTCTTCTCCCGCTGAGGGTGCAGCAACTCTTGGCAAGTCAGAACTTCTGCACTCAAACTCCTCGGAATGGGGGGTCTACTAAATGCTGAGGGGTCTGAGAGATGGAGCCTGCAGGGAGACGTCTATCATCCTGTGCCGGGATCATTGGGGGGGCGCAGGTAGGGGAGACCCACGGCTCCTCCGGCGCAGACACAGCACTGGGGGACGCCTGCTTTCCTGCTTTCCTGCATTTTGCTGCATGTTTTTATGAACCGGAATCAGTCATTATAATGAAGAGTAACATCCCTGCAGTGTAAAGATGCAAATGCGGAAAAATAAAGAAGCTCCAAGCTCAAAAGAGACCATAAAACCTGAGGATTGTCAGTCCTGAACTGGGAGGCTCTGGAGCTCTCAACATACAGGAGGGGTTTCCACATATCGCTGCTGATCCTCCGGGACCCCCGTTCATGAGGGCTCATCCACACTGGACTCATGTGTAGAATGCGGACAGTACAGAACTCCATTGGCCGCTATGGGTGTGTTCCGACATGCAGCTTGTCCTACTTCTGCGCGCTGCACACTACAAACGCCCCTTCTATTGTAGGGGGGTGCGCAAAAACCGCAGTGATTGTACATGTTAAATGTGTATTTACTGCATTGTTGCACGTGTTGCTAGGAGACGGTGAGACAAAGGGTAGATGTGAGAGCAGCCGGCGCAGTGGAAACGCCGTCTTCACGCTTCCATAAGTAGCAACGTTTCGGCCAACAGGTCGTTATCAAGTGCGCTACTTGTGGAACAAAGACGGCGTTTCTTCTGCAGCCGGGTGCCGCCATATCTACTTCATAGTCTATGATGAGGATCCGAGGAGTCTCCCCCTTGTGACTCTACATGGTAGCTGCAGCACTGAGGTGTTTGTGCCGCGGACCGTCACTTACTGCGGGAATTTGGATTTCTTACATTTTTTTAAGCACATAAAAACTCAGTGAATACAAATGCAACAAGAAGCATGCGCCAAACAAATACGCATACGCCCGTGTGACAGAGACCTCAGAGTCCTTTTTCATCTATCAATTGGATCTGCACTAGTTTGTCCGGCCATCAGAATGTATGAGGGGCAAACAACAAACTGTGTGATCGTTTATCCCTCAGACTGTTTTATAGCTGATGGCAGCACATTCCCCATAGAAAAGCTTGCACAGTGGTCGTCGACTAACAGAACGGTAATTTAACAAGGAGAAATGCAAAGTCCTACATCTGGGCAAGAAAAATAAAGAAAGCACATACAGAATGGGAGGAATTGGGCTAAGCAGCAGCACATGTGAAAAAGACTTGGGTATACTAATAGATCATAGACTGAACATGAGTCAACAATGTGATACAGCAGCCAAAAAGGCAAACACAATTCTGGGATGTATTAAGAGAAGCATAGAGTCTAGATCACATGAGGTCATTATCCCCCTCTACTCTTCCTTAGTCAGACCTCATCTGGAATACTGGGTCCAGGTCTGGGCACCCCACTTTATACAAGACATACACAAACTGGAGCAAGTTCAGAGAAGAGTTACCAAGATGGTGAGCGGTCTGCAAATCATGTGCTATGAGGAACGGTTAAAGGATCGGGGAATGTTTAGCAGAAGAGAAGGCTGAGAGGAGACTTAATAGCCGTCTACAAATATCTGAAGGGCTGTCACAGTGCAGAGGGATCAGCCCTATTCTCATCTGTACAAGGAAAGACTAGAAGCAATGGGATGAAACTGAAAGGGAGGAGACACAGATTAGATATTAGACAGTGAGGGGGATCAATGAGTGGAACAGGCTGCCACAGGAGGTGGGGAGTTCTCCTTCAATGGAAGTCTTCAGAGGCCGGACAGATCTCTGTCTGGGATGATTTAGTGATCCTGCACTGAGCAGGGGGTTGGACCCGATGACCCCGGAGGACCCAATGACCCCGGAGGACCCGATGACCCTGGAGGTCCGGATGATCCCGGAGGACCCTTCCATCTCTACCAGTCTAGGATTCTATGATTCATTCACACAAGGAGGTGCTGCAGACAATCGAGCATTGGTTTCTTGACAAGTGATGTCATGTATTAAATATGTTATAAAAGGACTCAGCGGGGCGTAACCCTGAATGAAGCTGATGTGGCGTCATTAGTTGTGATAACAGAGGAACATGTAATTATAATATTACTCCAAAACAAAAATGATACAAAAACCGAGGACCGCGGCGCTTTCTATACTCACGTCATTATCTGATTCTCTATCCCTGGTTCCACCAATGCCCCGTCAACAAACAAGGGGGAAGATGTGAAGCCGTACTTACTCCACGACCGTCCTTCATCAAAGCTGAGCCTGGGGACAAAGTAAATACAATTTCTTTTAGAAGTTGCTCCCTTTAATGTTCTCCTAGCGAGGGATCAGCTGAGCCGGAGGTTGTGGGCTTCACCGGCATCAGAAGAGCAATCATTATCAGAGGGTTATGTAGGACCTGGCTGCAGCCGTCCCGGTAAGGACGCCGCGCCGCCATCATTCCCTTTGTACTCCGTGTTCTTTATGGTTGCGACTCCCTTAGACTTTCTGCAGCAAATCAAAGCCCCGCGACCCATAAAAGCTTATTGATTCCTAAATTGCAGCTTTCCGGAGATCGGCTCTTTAGGAACTGGACATCTTAACATTTACTTTAATTGAAGCCTTAGTGGGACGTGCGGAGCAAAATTAATTGCAGAGGTGTTGATGGCAACAGAGTTTAGATTGAATGTGACTTCTATTATAAACCTAGCAAAAAAAAAAGGCTTCTCGGAATCATTCAGAGAAAGTAGATAAAACACTGGCAGAAGGGAAGACTTGCCGTAAGATCCAATGTGCTCAGGGCTTCATACAATCTGCAGGCTGTGTGACGCCATCATATGGTACCTGCAGGAGTCTATGAGCCCAAACTGCACCTATATATGCCCTCATATGGGGTTGTATTCCTCCATAGTAGAGCGCCATACGGGGCGCCACACGGACTGCATAAAGCCCCATCCAGAGGGACTGGAGCGCCAAGTGCCTCAGTACGGCTCAGGAGCATCACTATATTACAGGTCCACGGTCTGCAGATATATAACACGCATCGTACACCGCCATATGCATCCAGGAGAAACTACCAACCCAGCTATAATATGGTGGGGTCACACAGGAGCCCCGAAGAAGGCAGCATTGCATGGCCTAAGAGACTCCCTGCACTCTCGGGGCGCTCTCCACGAGGAGAAACATTACTTCCAGGAAATAAGACTTATATCCCTTACCACAGCTGGCGGACAGGCAGTGAGGTGTGCTTCATTGCTACCAAGGCTCCGCCCCAGTCTAAAAACCAAATATTGTATTCTTCTTCAAAAATCTGAAAAAGAAGCAAAACATAAAACAGAATACAGCTAATACTACAGCTATTAATACTACAGCTACTAATACTACAGCTACTAATACTACAACTACTAATACTACAACTACTAATACTACAGCTACTAATACTACAGCTACTAATACTACAGCTACTAATACTCCAGCTGCTAATACTCCAGCTGCTAATACTACAGCTGCTAATACTACAGCTGCTAATACTACAGCTGCTAATACTACAGCTACTAATACTACAGCTACTAATACTACAGCTGCTAATACTACAGCTGCTAATACTACAGCTACTAATACTACAGCTACTAATACTCCAGCTACTAATACTCCAGCTACTAATACTACAGCTGCTAATACTACAGCTGCTAATACTACAGCTGCTAATACTACAGCTACTAATACTACAGCTGCTAATACTCCAACTACTAATACTACAGCTGCTAATACTACAGCTATTAATACTACAGCTACTAATACTACAGCTACTAATACTACACCTGCTAATACTACAGCTACTAATACTACAGCTGCTAATACTCCATCTACTAATACTACAGCTGCTAATACTACAGCTGCTAATACTACAGCTTTTAATACTACAGCTACTAATACTCCAGCTACTAATACTCCAGCTACTAATACTCCAGCTACTAATACTCCAGCTACTAATACTCCAGCTACTAATACTCCAGCTACTAATACTCCAGCTACTAATACTCCAGCTACTAATACTAAAGCTGCTAATACTACAGCTGCTAATACTACAGCTGCTAATACTACAACTACTACTACAGCTACTAATACTACAGCTGCTAATACTCCAACTGCTAATACTCCAACTACTAATACTCCAACTACTAATACTCCAACTACTAATACTCCAACTACTAATACTCCAACTACTAATACTCCAACTACTAATACTCCAACTACTAATACTCCAACTACTAATACTCCAACTACTAATACTACAGCTACTAATACTACAGCTGCTAATACTACAGCTACTACTACAGCTGCTAATACTCCATCTACTAATACTACAGCTACTAATACTACAGCTGCTAATACTACAGCTATTAATACTACAGCTACTAATACTCCAGCTACTAATACTCCAGCTACTAATACTCCAGCTACTGCTACTCCAGCTACTAATACTAAAGCTGCTAATACTACAGCTGCTAATACTACAGCTGCTAATACTACAGCTGCTAATACTACAGCTGCTAATACTCTAGCCACTATTACTACAGCTACTAATGATACAGTTACTAACACTACAGCTATTAATACTACAGCTACTAATACTACAGCTGCTAATACTACAGCTACTAATACTACAGATACTAATACTACAGCTGCTAATACTACAGCTGCTAATACTCCAACTACTAACACTACAGCTATTTATACTACAGCTGCTAATACTCCAGCCACTAATGCTACAGCTACTAATACTCCAACTACTAATACTACAGCTACTAATAATTCAGCTGATAATACTACAGCTGCTAATACTACAACTACTAATACTACAGCTGCTAATACTACAGCTGCTAATACTACAGCTGCTAATACTACAACTACTAATACTACAGCTACTTATACTACAACTACATCTACTAATACTACAACTAATACTCCAGCTGCTAATACTACATCTACTAACAATACAGCTACTGATACTCCAACTACTAATACTCCAACTACTAATACTCCATCTACTAATACTCCATCTACTAATACTCCATCTACTAATACTCCAGCTGCTAATATTACAGCTACTAACACTCCAGCTACTAATGCTACAGTTACTAACACTACAGCTACTAATAAAACAACTATTAATACTACAACTACTAATTCTACAACTACTAAAATTCCAGCTACTAATACTACATCTGCTAATATTACAGCTGCTAATACTCTAGCTACTGATACTCCAGCTGCTAATACAACTGCTAATACTACAACTACTAATACTCCAGCTGCTAATACTACACCAACTAATACAACTAATACTACAACTCATAATACTCCAACTGCTAATACTACAGCTACTAATACTACAGCTACTAATACTACAGCTGCTAATACTACAGCTGTTAATACTACAGCTGCTAATACTACAGCTGCTAATACTACAGCTGCTAATACTACAGCTACTAATACTCCAACTACTAATACTCCAGCTACTAAGACTACAGCTACTAAGACTACAGCTACTAAGACTACAGCTACTAAGACTACAGCTATTAATACTACAGCTGCTAATACTACAGCTACTAATACTACAGCTACTAATACTCCAGCTACTAATACTCCAGCTACTAATACTCCAGCTACTAATACTCCAGCTACTAATACTCCAGCTACTAATACTACAGCTACTAATACTCCAGCTGCTAATACTACAGCTACTAATACTACAGCTGCTAATACTACAGCTACTAATACTACAGCTGCTAATACTACAGCTTTTAATACTCCAGCTACTAATACTCCAGCTACTAATACTAAAGCTACTAATACTACAGCTGCTAATACTACAGCTGCTAATACTACAGCTACTAATACTACAGCTGCTAATACTACAGCTGCTAATACTACAGCTACTAATACTCCAGCTACTAATACTCCAGCTACTAATACTCCAGCTACTAATACTCCAGCTCCTAATACTCCAGCTCCTAATACTCCAGCTACTAATACTACAGCTCCTAATACTACAGCTCCTAATACTACAGCTCCTAATACTCCAGCTACTAATACTCCAGCTACTAATACTCCAGCTACTAATACTCCAGCTACTAATACTCCAGCTACTAATACTCCAGCTACTAATACTACAGCTACTAATACTACAGCTGCTAATATTACAGCTACTAACACTCCAGCTACTAATACTCCAGCTACTAATGCTACAGTTACTAACACTACAGCTACTAATACGCCAACTACTAATACTCCAACTACTAATACTACATCTGCTAATATTACAGCTGCTAATACTCTAGCTACTGATACTCCAGCTGCTAATACTACACCAACTAATACAACTAATACTACAACTCATAATACTCCAACTGCTAATACTACAGCTACTAATACTCCAGCGGCTAATACTACAACTACTAATACTACAACTGATAATACTACAACTGCTAATACTACAGCTACTAATACTACAGTTACTAATACTACAGTTACTGCTAAAACTCCAGTTGCTAAAACTCCAGCTGCTAAAACTCCAGCTGCTAAAACTCCAGCTGCTGATACTACAGCTACTAATGCTACAGTGGCTAATACTACAGCGGCTAATACTCCAACTGCTGCTAATTCTACAGCTACTAAATCTCCAGCTACTAAAACTACAGCTACTAATGCTACAGTGGCTAATGCTACAGCGGATAATACTACAGCAGATAATACTCCAACTGCTACTAATACTACAGCTACTAACACTACAGCTAGTAATACTACGACTAATACTCCAACTACTAATACCCAACTGCTAATACTCTAGGTACTAATACTACAGCTGCTAATACTACAGCTACTACTACTACAGCTACTACTACTACAGCTGCTAATACTACAGCTACTCATACTACAGCTACTAATACTACAGCTATTAATACTACAGCTACTAATACTACAACTACTAATACTCCAACTACTAATACTACAGCTACTAACACCCCAGCTGCTAATACTACAGCTGCTAATACTACAGCTTCTAATACTCCAACTTCTAATACCACAGCTACTAATACTACAGCTGCTAATACTCCAGCTGCTAATACTCCAGCTACTAATAATACAGCTACTAATAATTCAGCTGCTAATACTCCAACTACTAATATTACAGCTACTATTACTCCAACTACTAATACTCCAACTACTAATACTATAGCTGCTAATATTACATCTACTAATACTCCAACTACCAATACTACAGCTACTAATACTGCTACATCTACTAAAACTACAACTAATACTCCAGCTGCTAATACTACATCTACTCATACTACAGCTACTGATACTCCAACTACTAATACTCCAACTACTGATATTCCAACTACTAATACTCCAGCTGCTAATACTACATCTGCTAATATTACAGCTACTAACACTCCAGCTACTAATACTACAGTTACTAATACTACAGCTACTAATACAACTACTAATACTACAGCTACTAATAAAACAACTATAAATACTACAACTACTAATTCTACAACTACTAAAACTCCAGCTACTAATACTCCAGCTGCTAATATTGCAGCTGCTGATACTACAGCTGCTAATACTACAACTACTAATACTCCAGCTGCTAATACTACACCAACTAATCCAACTACTAATACTACAGCTGCTAATACTACAGCTGCTAATACTACAGCGGCTAATACTACAGCGGCTAATACTGCAGCTACTAATACTACAGCAGCTACTAAAACTCCGGCTACTAAAACTCCGGCTACTAAAACTCCGGCTAATACTACAGCGGCTAATACTACAGCTACTAACACTACAGCTAGTAATACTCCAACTACTAACACTACAGCTACTAATACTCCAACTACTAATACTCCAATTCCTAATACAACAGCTACTAATACTCCAGCTATTAACACTACAGCTACTAATACTACAAAAATTAATACAGCTACTAATACTACAGCTACTAACACTACAGCTACTAACACTCCAACTACTAATACTCCAACTACTAGTAATCCAATTACTAATACTCCAACTACTAATACTACAGCGGATAATACTCCAACTGCTATTAACACTACAGCTACTAACACTACAGCTACTAATACTCCAACTACTAATACTCCAACTACTAATACAACAGCTACTAATACTCCAACTACTAATACTACAGCTATTAATACTACAATTACTAATACTCCAACTACTAATACTCCAACTGCTAATACTCTAGGCACTAATACTCCAGCTACTAACACTACAGCTACTAACATTACAGCTATTAGCACTCCAACTACTAATTCTCCAACTACTAATACTACAACTAGTAATACTACAACTACTAATACTACTGCTACTAATACTACAGGTACTAATACTACAGGCACTAATACTACAGGCACTAATACTCCAACTAATACTACAACTACTAATAACTAGAGATGAGTGAGCGTACTCGGAAAAGCACTACTCGCTCGAGTAATTTGCTTTATCCGAGTATCGCTGTGCTCGTCCCTGAAGATTCCCATGCTATTAATACGTTATAATCTGATGCAGGTTTCCCTTCATAGGCTGCGGGTTGTCATGCCCGGCTTTCTTCTGCAGGGAACCTCGTAGATCTGCAAGTCATTCACTATAAAATGCTCTTTGCTACATAAGAGATCAAACTGTCAAGTGTTATAAATGCAGGAAAGATTGACTATATGACTAACTCTCCCTCTGTAACACATACTGGCAGGTATAGCCGGCGGTAACTCAGGATGGCTGACATCTGTGGTTGGTGTTAGTAGTGTGGCACAGATGTAGCAGAGCTGATATTGTCCGGTGGCTTCATTGTTTCTGGATAGATGAGTCTTCACTGATCGTGTTTAACAGCCAGTTCTGTTCTGTTCTATTATTTTCATCACTATTATTCCTCGCCTCACAATCTTCTTCCTCCTCATCTTCTTCCTCCTCGGCTTCTTCCTCCTCGGCTTCTTCCTCCTCGGCTTCTTCCTCCTCGGCTTCTTCCTCCTCGGCTTCTTCCTCCTCGGCTTCTTCCTCCTCGGCTTCTTCCTCCCCGGCTTCTTCCTCCCCGGCTTCTTCCTTATCATCCTATTAATATTTCTCTGCCTTATTTTTCCTTCCATCTTGCACTTCTTCCTATTTTCACTTTCTCCTCCTCGTCTTCCTCTTTCTGCTAATTGCTTGTCCTCGTTCTTCTTTCTTCCTCTTTTCTCTTTCTCATCTTCCTTCTCTTCAAACTTACTCTCTTTTTCTGCTTCATCTCCTTTTTCTTCCTCTTCATTATCTTCTGCTCCCTAATCATTTTCTTCTCTATTCTTCTTGCTCTTTTCACTTTCTCCTCCACTTTCCCTCTTCTGCCTTCTTTGCTTATTTGTTCTCCTCTGCGTTGTCTTTTTCTTCTTCCTCCTCTTCCTCCTTGTGTTCTTCCATCCCTGCTTTCTGTACCCTTTCTCCTTCACCTTTTCCTTGCCATCTTCTTATCAGACTCTCCCTGTTCCTTCCTGTGTCGGTGGTGAAATCCTCCGCTGCTAGCGCCCCCTACCTCAGTGCTGGTTACTGCATTCGCTCTCCTACTATTACTACTACACCATATATGAATTTGCATGCATCATGACATGTCATAGATGAAATCCATGCACTCACATGTTTCCACGTGTTTCCACCATCTGAGGAGATGAACATATTGGTGTCCGTCGAGGAAAGCTCTGGGCCGACGTTACCTGTGTGAGACACACATGGTTAGAGCAGTCTGACTACCTGCTCATGTGCAGCCGATGGCGCTCACTTCTGGAAGCAGTTGGTCGTATGACTGATGTGTGTAGGAATGTGGCGTCTTTGATGCACAATTATCGGTTGTTACCCGAAGGGGGTATTTTGCCCTTTTACAAAAAAAACACTTGACCTACAGATGATGAAACTGGTGGTCTGATCGTTCTCACTTGTTTACATGTAACAGAGCCGACGCCATCACTTTATGGAGATACATCTACTGCACTGCTGGATCAGAAGGAGACACCAAGAAGGCAGCTTATAGAACTAAATGATACATTTTGCTACAAACAAGTTACAAAAAACTGACCCAAGAAAAACTGATTTGTTTTATGTCTGACGAGCGAACTAAAGACTTTAGCTTAAAGCGATACGTTATCATCTGAAGAACCAGGAAAGAAGGAAGAAGAGAAAGCTAAAAATAACAAGAGGAGGAGAAAGAACAGAAAGAGGAGGAAGTGGAAGAGAAGGAGAAAAGGAGGGAAGAGGAGGAGAAAGAGGAGGAGGAAGAGGAGGAGGGAAAGAAAGAGGAGAAAGAAGATGAAAACGGCGGAAGAGTAAGAGAACTGAGGGAATAGGAGGAGGGAGATTGGCAAGAAGAGAAGAAGGAAGAAGAGGAGGAGGAGGGATAAGATGAGGGGAAGGATAGGTGAAAGAAGAAAAGATGGAGAAAATAGATGAGGGACAGAAGGAGAGAGAGAAGGAGGGGAGACAAATTAGGATGACAAAGAAAAGAAGGGAAAACAGAAGGAGTGCAGGAAGATGAAGCAGAAGGAGAATAAAGAAAGACCAAAAAATTAGGGGAATTTAATGAGGCAAAAAAAACTAAATATAAAGGTAAAAATGAAGTAAATAAATGATGAAAAATATCAAAGCAAAAAGAAGAATCAGGATTAAAGAGCAAGAATAAAGGAAGAAAAAAAACTATGAAAAAAAATCTGTTTCAACTTAAATGATTTATACAAACTGAAGAAGTACAAGAAAGACGCCCCGACGGCCCTGTGATCTTGAGGACGGCACCCCCACAGCCCTGCGACCTTGAGGACGGCACCCCCACAGCCCTGCGACCTCGAGGATGGTGCCCCCACAGCCCTGTGACCTCGAGGCCTGGACGGCGCCCCCACGGCCCTGTGATCTCGAGGACGGCGCCCCCACAGCCCTGTGACCTCGAGGCCCGGACGGCGCCCCCACGGCCCTGTGATCTCGAGGATGGTGCCCCCACAGCCCTGTGACCTCGAGGCCCGGACGGCGCCCCATGGCCCTGTGATCTCGAGGCCCGGACTGCGCCCCCACGGCCCTGTGATCTCGAGGCCCGGACGGCGCCCCCACGGCCCTGTGATCTCGAGGCCCGGACGGTGCCCCATGGCCCTGTGATCTCGAGGCCCGGACGGCGCCCCCACGGCCCTGTGATCTCGAGGCCCGGACGGCGCCCGCTGACAGCCTGAACAGTTGCTACATCTGACGCCGTTCTTCTCATCGCCAAGTAGATTTGTTTTTCTCTTTTCTAATTCAAAAACAATGGAAACGTATAAATGTGTTTCACGCTAAAAACTTTCAGATGACACAAGTCTGGACATCCAGTAACCGCGCCGTGTCCCCTCGCACAGTGTACAAGCCTCAACGCTTCCCAATACTTTATTTGCTTGTTGCAACAATTCCATCGCTGACTGCTGACGCGGAAAACAATATTTAATGCTGTCATTTGTTGTCACCCCGCTGCCCCTCGTTACACTCAGATAGAGCCATCTGGGAAAGGAGCCTGATGGAGACACGAGAATAGGGCAGGGGGGAGAAGGAGCAAGGACCGCGATACCAGAGCCAGCCTATGGACAGGGGGGGCGCCAATTCTGGAACAAGTAAACCTATTTCTAATTGTTTATAAGCCATTAAACACCGGTGACATTCCTTCATACTCATGTATAGGAATCTAGCCATAGGAAGCTAAAAAGGCTCCCATGTGCGGACAGGAGCCTAAAAACTAAGCCTTAGTCATGGCACGTAGCAAGCAATTTACAGGTAAGAAGACGAGACAGGACAACCGCTTGGCCACGCCCACTAATGAATAAATAATGAGGAGATGAAGCGCATTAAAAACAATGGAAACATCAGTATATGAAGATCAGATCTCCGGTGACGGCCGCGCGGGAATCCGGTTTGTAGCCGCATTATCCAAGGAGCCTTTCTGGAAAGCAGTTTTGTAACCCAATCTCCGCCTCTGGCCGAACACCCTTTCAGTGCCAGTGACTCTATATGAGGATCTCCCCTTGGGGGATTTCTATAAAATGTCTGGATGCTGCAGACGGGGAACGTCTCAATATACGGAGGAGGGATTAGAGCCGGATCTACGCGGTTATAATCTGCGTGATGTCCGCCCGCCGTATTACCGCCCACAGACACAGATGACGGCAGCGGTGTTACAATGTATCAAGGCGTTCATATGAAACGTCTGGGATGTGTGATAAAGAGCAGATCTGATTGGCCCGCCGGAAACAACCTCCAGTCCTGCGCCAATTCTGAGAAGTCACCGTGGTGTTGTACAAGCTGCAGCTATCGCGTTGCCTATTCTACGCGTCTTCCTGGTGACATATATGATCCCTGGATGGAGGATTTGCGCGGGGATCATCCTGCGTGAGAACGGCGAGATATTTTACTCTCATTTGTTTAATGTAACATAAAATCTGCACTAAAACCAGTAAAAAAGAAGAAGGAGCAGCGGCATCAGGTGCGTCCGGCGAGTCTGAAGGCGGTGTAGGAGCCAGTCGGCCTGAGTGAGAGAACCAGGGGAGTAGGAAAAATGGAAGAGTCCGAGAGGGGGTCCGTTGTTCCCGCCCGGGACGAGCCGTGTAATTAAATTCCCCTTAGCCACCATGTCTAGAAGCAGTGAAAGCACCCGGACTGGAAGAAACGCGGGGAGACTGCAAGAGTCCGGAGGAGAAGGAAGGAACGGCTTGTAACTCAAGAGACAGTGAGCGACTGACGAGAGAGACAGTGAGCGACTGACGAGAGAGACAGTGAGCGACTGACGAGAGAGAGACAGTGAGCGACTAACGAGAGAGAGACAGTGAGCGACTGACGAGAGAGAGAGACAGTGAGTGACTGACGAGAGAGAGACAGTGAGCGACTGACGAGAGAGAGAGACAGTGAGCGACTAACGAGAGAGAGAGACAGTGAGCGACTAACGAGAGAGAGAGACAGTGAGCGACTAACGAGAGAGAGACAGTGAGCGACTGACGAGAGAGAGAGACAGTGAGTGACTGACGAGAGAGAGAGAGACAGTGAGCGACTGACGAGAGAGAGAGAGACAGTGAGCGACTGACGAGAGAGAGAGAGAGCGACTGACGAGAGAGAGACAGTGAGCGACTGACGAGAGAGAGAGACAGTGAGCGACTGACGAGAGAGAGAGACAGTGAGCGACTGACGAGAGAGAGAGACAGCGAGCGACTGACGAGAGAGAGAGACAGACAGTGAGCGACTAACGAGAGAGAGACAGTGAGCGACTGACGAGAGAGAGAGACAGTGAGTGACTGACGAGAGAGAGACAGTGAGCGACTGACGAGAGAGAGAGAGACAGTGAGCGACTGACGAGAGAGAGAGAGAGAGCGACTGACGAGAGAGAGACAGTGAGCGACTGACGAGAGAGAGAGACAGTGAGCGACTGACGAGAGAGAGAGACAGTGAGCGACTGACGAGAGAGAGAGACAGCGAGCGACTGACGAGAGAGAGAGACAGACAGTGAGCGACTAACGAGAGAGAGACAGTGAGCGACTGACGAGAGAGAGAGACAGTGAGTGACTGACGAGAGAGAGACAGTGAGCGACTGACGAGAGAGAGACAGTGAGCGACTGACGAGAGAGAGAGAGAGACAGTGAGCGACTGACGAGAGAGAGAGACAGCGAGCGACTGACGAGAGAGAGAGACAGCGAGCGACTGACGAGAGAGAGAGACAGCGAGCGACTGACGAGAGAGAGAGACAGCGAGCGACTGACGAGAGAGAGAGACAGTGAGCGACTGACGAGAGAGAGACAGTGAGCGACTGACGAGAGAGAGACAGTGAGCGACTGACGAGAGAGAGAGACAGTGAGTGACTGACGAGAGAGAGAGAGACAGTGAGCGACTGACGAGAGAGAGAGACAGTGAGCGACTGACGAGAGAGAGACAGTGAGCGACTGACGAGAGAGAGACAGTGAGCGACTGACGAGAGAGAGACAGTGAGCGACTGACGAGAGAGAGAGACAGTGAGCGACTGACGAGAGAGAGACAGTGAGCGACTGACGAGAGAGAGAGAGACAGTGAGCGACTGACGAGAGAGAGACAGTGAGTGACTGACGAGAGAGAGAGACAGTGAGCGACTGACGAGAGAGAGAGAGACAGTGAGCGACTGACGAGAGAGAGAGACAGTGAGCGACTGACGAGAGAGAGAGACAGTGAGCGACTGACGAGAGAGAGACAGTGAGCGACTGACGAGAGAGAGACAGTGAGCGACTGAGGAGAGAGAGAGACAGTGAGCGACTGACGAGAGAGAGAGACAGTGAGCGACTGACGAGAGAGAGACAGTGAGCGACTGACGAGAGAGACAGTGAGCGACTGACGAGAGAGAGAGAGACAGTGAGTGACTGATGAGAGAGAGAGAGAGAGAGACAGTGAGTGACTGACGAGAGAGAGATAGAGACAGTGAGCGACTGACGAGAGAGACAGTGAGCAACTGACGACAGAGAGACAGTGAGCGACTGACGAGAGAGAGAGAGACAGTGAGTGACTGATGAGAGAGAGAGACAGTGAGTGACTGACGAGAGAGAGATAGAGACAGTGAGTAACTGACGAGAGAGAGAGAGACAGTGAGCGACTGACGAGAGAAAGAGAGACAGTGAGCGACTGACAAGAGAGAGAGACAGTGAGCGACTGACGAGAGAGAGAGACAGTGAGCGACTGACGAGAGAGAGACAGTGAGCAACTGACGAGAAAGACAGTGAGCGACTGACGAGAGAGAGACAGTGAGCGACTGACGAGAGAGAGAGACAGTGAGCGACTGACGAGAGAAAGACAGTGAGCGACTGACGAGAGAGAGAGACAGTGAGCGACTGACGAGAGAGAGACAGTGAGCGACTGACGAGAGAGAGAGAGAGACAGTGAGCGACTGACGAGAGAGAGAGACAGTGAGCGACTGACGAGAGAGAGACAGTGAGCGACTGACGAGAGAGAGAGACAGTGAGCGACTGATGAGAGAAAGAGACAGTGAGCGACTGATGAGAGAGAGAGACAGTGAGCGACTGATGAGAGAGAGAGACAGTGAGCGACTGATGAGAGAGAGAGACAGTGAGCGACTGACGAGAGAGAGAGACAGTGAGCGACTGACGAGAGAGAGAGACAGTGAGCGACTGACGAGAGAGAGACAGTGAGCGACTGACGAGAGAGAGACAGTGAGCGACTGACGAGAGAGAGACAGTGAGCGACTGACGAGAGACAGTGAGCGACTGACGAGAGAGAGAGACAGTGAGCGACTGACGAGAGAGAGAGAAAGACAGTGAGCGACTGACGAGAGAGACAGTGAGCGACTGACGAGAGAGAGAGACAGTGAGCGACTGACGAGAGAGAGAGAGACAGTGAGCGACTGACGAGAGAGAGACAGTGAGCGACTGACGAGAGAGACAGTGAGCCACTGACGAGAGAGACAGTGAGCAACTGACGAGAGAGAGACAGTGAGCAACTGACGAGAGAGAGACAGTGAGCAACTGACGAGAGAGAGAAAGGGAGACAGTGAGTGACTGACGAGAGATAAAGAGACAGTGAGTGACTGACGAGAGAGAGAAAGGGAGACAGTGAGTGACTGACGAGAGATAAAGAGACAGTGAGTGACTTACGAGAGAGACAGTGAGCGACTGACGAGAGAGAGAAAGAGAGACAGTGAGTGACTGACGAGAGATAAAGAGACAGTGAGTGACTCACGAGAGAGAGAGAGAGACAGTGAGCGACTGACGAGAGAGAGAAAGAGAGACAGTGAGTGACTGACGAGAGAGAGAGAGAGACAGTGAGCGACTGACGAGAGAGAGAGAGACAGTGAGCGACTGACGAGAGAGAGAAAGGGAGACAGTGAGTGACTGACGAGAGATAAAGAGACAGTGAGTGTCTCACGAGAGAGACAGTGAGCGACTGACGAGAGAGAGAAAGGGAGACAGTGAGTGACTGACGAGAGATAAAGAGACAGTGAGTGACTCACGAGAGAGACAGTGAGCGACTTACGAGAGAGAGAAAGGGAGACAGTGAGTGACTGACGAGAGATAAAGAGACAGTGAGTGACTCACGAGAGAGAGAGAGACAGTGAGCGACTGACGAGAGAGAGAAAGAGAGACAGTGAGCGACTGACGAGAGAGAGAGACAGTGAGCGACTGACAAGAGGGAGAGACAGTGAGCGACTGACAAGAGGGAGAGACAGTGAGCGACTGACGAGAGAGAGAAAGGGAGACAGTGAGTGACTGACGAGAGATAAAGAGACAGTGAGTGACTCACGAGAGAGACAGGGAGCGACTGACGAGAGAAAGGGAGACAGTGAGTGACTGACGAGAGAGAGAGAGAGACAGTGAGCGACTGACGAGAGAGAGAGAGACAGTGAGCGACTGACAAGAGGGAGAGACAGTGAGCGACTGACGAGAGAGAGAGAGAGACAGTGAACGACTGACGAGAGAGAGACAGTGAGCAACTGACGAGAGAGAGACAGTTAGCAACTGACGAGAGAGAGACAGTGAGCAACTGACGAGAGAGAGAAAGAGTGACAGTGAGTGACTGACGAGAGAGAGAGAGAGAGAGACAGTGAGCGACTGACGAGAGAGAGAGAGAGACAGTGAGCGACTGACGAGAGAGAGAGAGAGAGACAGTGAGCGACTGACGAGAGAGAGAGAGACAGTGAGCGACTGACGAGAGAGAGAGAGAGAGACAGTGAGCGACTGACGAGAGAGAGAGAGACAGTGAGCGACTGACGAGAGAGAGAGAGACAGTGAGCGACTGACAAGAGGGAGAGACAGTGAACGACTGACGAGAGAGAGAGACAGTGAACGACTGACGAGAGAGAGAGACAGTGAGCGACTGACGAGAGAGAGAGACAGTGAGCGACTGACGAGAGAGAGAGACAGTGAGCGACTGACGAGAGAGAGAGACAGTGAGCGACTGACGAGAGAGAGAGACAGTGAGCGACTGACGAGAGAGAGAGACAGTGAGCGACTGACAAGAGGGAGAGAGTGAGCGACTGACGAGAGAGAGAGACAGTGAGCGACTGACAAGAGAGAGACAGTGAGCGACTGACGAGAGAGAGAGATGGTGAGTGACTGACGAGAGAGAGAGATGGTGAGTGACTGACGAAAGAGAGGCGGTGAGTGACTGACAAGAGAGAGAGACGGTGAGTGACTGACGAGAGAGAGATGGTGAGTGACTGACGAGAGAGAGATAAGGTGAGTGACTGACGAGAGAGAGAGACAGTGAGCGACTGACGAGAGAGAGAGACAGTGAGCGACTGACGAGAGAGAGAGACAGTGAGCGACTGACGAGAGAGAGAGACAGTGAGCGACTGACGAGAGAGAGAGACAGTGAGCGACTGACGAGAGAGAGACAGTGAGCGACTGACGAGAGAGAGAGACAGTGAGCGACTGACGAGAGAGAGAGAGACAGTGAGGGACTGACGAGAGAGAGAGACAGTGAGCGACTGACGAGAGAGAGAGTCAGTGAGCGACTGACGAGAGAGAGAGACAGTGAGCGACTGACGAGAGAGAGAAAGGGAGACAGTGAGTGACTGACAGAGAGAGAGACAGTGAGCGACTGACGAGAGAGAGACAGTGAGCGACTGACAAGAGGGAGAGACAGTGAGCGACTGACGAGAGAGAGAGACAATGAGCGACTGACGAGAGCGAGAGACAGTGAGCGACTGACGAGAGCGAGAGACAGTGAGCGACTGACGAGAGCGAGAGACAGTGAGCGACTGACGAGAGCGAGAGACAGTGAGCGACTGACGATAGAGAGAGACAGTGAGCGACTGACGAGAGAGAGACAGTGAGCGACTGACGAGAGAGAGAGACAGTGAGCGACTGACGAGAGCGAGAGACAGTGAGCGACTGACGAGAGAGAGAGACAGTGAGCGACTGACGAGAGAGAGAGACAGTGAGCGACTGACGAGAGAGACAGTGAGCGACTGATGAGAGAGAGAGACAGTGAGCGACTGACGAGAGAGAGACAGTGAGCAACTGACGAGAGAGAGACAGTGAGCGACTGACGAGAGAGACAGTGAGCGACTGACGAGAGCGAGAGACAGTGAGCGACTGACGAGAGAGAGAGAGAGACAGTGAGCGACTGACGAGAGAGAGAGACAGTGAGCGACTGACGAGAGAGACAGTGAGCGACTGACGAGAGAGAGAGACAGTGAGCGACTGACGAGAGAGAGAGACAGTGAGCGACTGACGAGAGAGAGAGACAGTGAGCGACTGACGAGAGAGAGACAGTGAGCGACTGACGAGAGAGAGACAGTGAGCAACTGACGAGAGAGAGACAGTGAGCAACTGACGAGAGAGAGACAGTGAGCGACTGACGAGAGAGAGACAGTGAGCGACTGACGAGAGGGACAGTGAGCGACTGACGAGAGAGAGAGACAGTGAGCGACTGACGAGAGAGAGAGACAGTGAGCGACTGACGAGAGAGACGGTGAGTGACTGACGAGAGAGAGAGAGACAGTGAGCGACTGACGAGAGAGAGAGACAGTGAGCGACTGACGAGAGAGAGACAGTGAGCGACTGACGAGAGAGAGACAGTGAGCGACTGACGAGAGAGACAGTGAGCGACTGACGAGAGAGAGACAGTGAGCGACTGACGAGAGAGAGACAGTGAGCGACTGACGAGAGAGACGGTGAGTGACTGACGAGAGAGAGAGAGAGACAGTGAGCGACTGACGAGAGAGAGAGAGAGTGAGCGACTGACGAGAGAGAGAGAGAGTGAGCGACTGACGAGAGAGAGACAGTGAGCGACTGACGAGAGAGAGACAGTGAGCGACTGACGAGAGAGACAGTGAGCGACTGACGAGAGAGAGACAGTGAGCGACTGACGAGAGAGAGAGACAGTGAGCGACTGACGAGAGAGAGAGACAGTGAGCGACTGACGAGAGAGAGAGACAGTGAGCGACTGACGAGAGAGAGACAGTGAGCGACTGACGAGAGAGAGAGACAGTGAGCGACTGACGAGAGAGAGAGACAGTGAGCGACTGACGAGAGAGAGAGATAGTGAGCGACTGACGAGAGAGAGAGACGGTGAGCGAGTGACGAGAGAGAGAGATGGTGAGCGACTGACAAGAGAGAGACAGTGAGCGACTGACGAGAGAGAGACAGTGAGCGACTGACGAGAGAGAGAGACAGTGAGCGACTGACGAGAAAGAGACGGTGAGCGACTGACGAGAAAGAGACGGTGAGTGACTGACGAGAGAGATGGTGAGTGACTGACGAGAGAGATGGTGAGTGACTGACGAGAGAGAGAGAGACAGTGAGCGACTGACGAGAGAGAGAGACAGTGAGCGAGTGACGAGAGAGAGAGACGGTGAGCGACTGACGAGAGAGAGAGACGGTGAGCGAGTGACGAGAGAGAGAGACGGTGAGCGACTGACGAGAGAGAGACGGTGAGCGACTGACGAGAGAGAGAGACGGTGAGCGAGTGACGAGAGAGAGAGACGGTGAGCGAGTGACGAGAGAGAGAGACGGTGAGCGACTGACGAGAGAGACAGTGAGCGACTGACGAGAGAGAGGGAGAGACAGTGAGTGACTGACGAGAGAGAGAGACAGTGAGCGACTGACAAGAGGGAGAGACAGTGAGCGACTGACGAGAGAGAGAGACAGTGAGTGACTGACGAGAGAGAGATTTCCCGGGAGAGTCAATGCCTGCAGATAACTGGGACTGTAGAGATGCCAGTACCCCTGAATCCTCCCTGCATCACCGCTGTAAGCATCGTTGGACTGTTATAAGTAAGAGAGCAGAACCGAACGTTCCCGCTTCCTGTTGAGGAAAGTGTACTTTGTGCGTGGACTACTATATCACGTTAGAGGAATCCACCATAGAGGACAGAGCGCTGGCGTCACGAGTGACAGGTGGGACTACAGGCAACCATGGTTACTATCCCTGTGATCTCCCCCTGCTGATAACATGGTTGGGTCCCGGGTTACCCCCAGGGGATGAGATGGTAGAGCCCCGTGACAAGGTTAGCATCTCCGCCCCGCTGTCTCCTCGGCGGAGGGCCGGCTCCTTGGACGCTGCACTATATTGTTGGCCTTATATATGATCCTGCTGCGGTAACCGCGACGGCACAACCAGAAATAACACGGCACTCCGGAAATTCTGATCTTTTCCGATGAACGGGCCCTTCTGGCTCTAATAAACTCGACAGGGAGATCCGGAACAACACGAGGGGCGGCAGCTCTGTGCATATAATCAGTCGCCAGAGGGGGGCGTCCTACACAACCTAGTATTAATGTTCTCTGATGAAGGGAGGCCAGAAGGAAAGGAGAAAGGCTGAAAAGAGATGAAAAGTATTCTGACTGAGAGAGAAAACCAAACGGACAAAAAGGAGGAGCCTAGATATCTCCCATAGCAACCGATCTTCTACAGAAACGGGTTATAAGAGGCATATAGACAAGACTCCTCCCACAGAGACATACAGACCAGCGAGGGCCGGGGAGGACGAGGAGCCCACGGGGATGTCAGAGTGCTTATCACTGATCCCTAATACACTGAGAGGCCTTATATTACAACTTCCAGTCCTTTATTAGAGTCACGCCCCTTTATCAGAGCCCCCGCCCTCTCACGATTGGCGCTCCCAGTACGGTAATTCTCCCCGTGACCCCGGAGTGCGGCATAAAATCACGTGACAAGTTTTCCGCGGATCAGTTTCAGTGTGAATCCACATTAGATGGAAGATCCAGCGATCGGAGCGACATCCAATGAGGCTCCAACTAACGTGTCCGAACGCACAACTCGCCGTTCCTCCGCACGGATGGTATAACAGCGGGCGACCAGTTCCAGCGCCATTGTGTCTAAGAGAAACAGAAAGAGTCCAGCGGGCAAAAGAGCGCAAAACTTGTATCACTGAGCAGCGGGAAAATATCTCCTGGTCAGATGGAGCCAGATTTATGTTGCTGATGGGAGGTCAGAATTTGGGGCAAGCAGCATGAATCGCTGACCCCTTCCTGTCAGCCGGTCAGAACATGTCAGCACCGCCATCTAATCTGCAGCGACTACAAGAAGCTTCCTGTCCGCAGGGGCCGAGATTCCTGCAGGACCATTTCATCACCGAGTGGAATGTACAACACAGCAAACTGCTGCGGGTCTGAAAGTGAAGGAGTCCAACGCTACTAGATGGGGGCTCAGATAAAGGGACGGTCGGGGTATAATAGAGTGCAGGCTCTGGCTATATGAGCAGATGGTAATGGCAGGTTGGCAGGTGGAAGGATATCCGCTGCGCTGAGCCTGCGGTTACTGTCTCGGTCTACCTACACCCCCTCGTGTTTCAGGGCCATCAATCGGGTGACAGAAGGAGCCCTCTTTGTCAAACCACTTAGGTGCTGCATTTGCAATTGACTGCAGCATTTAAGGGGTTAAACTTCCAGGATTAGAATAATCCCCAGTTTGGAGTCTTGAAGTTTTCTCTCCTCATTGCCGACGGCAGGTTTCATCTGAGAATGTCTGCCGGTTATATCTCCAGGCCATGGCGGCTCATAAATCTGCAAGCAGGAGAGTTTTCCTACTTTGCCTGCAGGTTACAATGTGCTCAATTTCCATGAGGACAATACATTTTAGCAGGTGTCAGAGGAGTCTAGCAGGTGTCAGAGGAGTCTAGCAGGTGTCAGAGGAGTCTAGCAGGTGTCAGAGGAGTCTAGCAGGTGTCAATGCGGCAGAGCAGGTGTCAGAGGAGTCTAACAGGTGTCAGCGCGGCAGAGCAGGTGTCAGAGGAGTCTAGCCGGTGTCAGTACGGCAGAGCAGGTGTCAGAGGAGTCTAACAGGTGTCAGTACGGCAGAGCAGGTGTCAGAGGAGTCTAACAGGTGTCAGCGCGGCAGAGTAGGTGTCAAAGGAGTCTAACAGGTGTCAGCGCGGCAGAGCAGGTGTCAGAGGAGTCTAGCAGGTGTCAGTATGGCAGAGCAGGTGTCAAAGGAGTCTAACAGGTGTCTGCGCGGCAGAGCAGGTGTCAGAGGAGTCTAGCAGGTGTCAGTACGGCAGAGCAGGTGTCAGAGGAGTCTAACAGGTGTCAGTACGGCAGAGCAGGTGTCAGAGGAGTCTAACAGGTGTCAGCGCGGCAGAGCAGGTGTCAGAGGAGTCTAGCAGGTGTCAGTACGGCAGAGCAGGTGTCAGAGGAGTCTAACAGGTGTCAGTACGGCAGAGCAGGTGTCAGAGGAGTCTAACAGGTGTCAGCGCGGCAGAGTAGGTGTCAGAGGAGTCTAGCAGGTGTTAGTGCAGGGGTCAGAGGAGTCTAGCAGGTGTCAGTGTGGCAGAGCAGGTGTCACTGCTGCAGAACATGTGTCAATGCGGCAAAGCAGGTGTCAGAGGAGTCTAGCAGGTGTCAGCGCGGCAGAGCAGGTGTCAGAGGAGTCTAGCAGGTGTCAGTACGGCAGAGCAGGTGTCAGAGGAGTCTAACAGGTGTCAGAGGAGTCTAGCAGGTGTCAGAGGAGTCTAGCAGGTGTCAGTACGGCAGAGCAGGTGTCAGAGGAGTCTAACAGGTGTCAGCGCGGCAGAGCAGGTGTCAGTACGGCAAAGCAGGTGTCAGAGGAGTCTAGCAGGTGTCAGCGCGGCAGAGCAGGTGTCAGAGGAATCTAACAGGTGTCAGCGCTGCAGAGCAGGTGTCAGAGGAGTCTAACAGGTGTCAGCGCGGCAGAGCAGACGTCAGAGGAGTCTAACAGGTGTCAGCGCGGCAGAGCAGGTGTCAGAGGAGTCTAGCAGGTGTCAGTATGGCAGAGCAGGTGTCAAAGGAGTCTAACAGGTGTCTGCGCGGCAGAGCAGGTGTCAGAGGAGTCTAGCAGGTGTCAGTACGGCAGAGCAGGTGTCAGAGGAGTCTAACAGGTGTCAGTACGGCAGAGCAGGTGTCAGAGGAGTCTAACAGGTGTCAGCGCGGCAGAGTAGGTGTCAGAGGAGTCTAGCAGGTGTTAGTGCAGGGGTCAGAGGAGTCTAGCAGGTGTCAGTGTGGCAGAGCAGGTGTCACTGCTGCAGAACATGTGTCAATGCGGCAAAGCAGGTGTCAGAGGAGTCTAGCAGGTGTCAGCGCGGCAGAGCAGGTATCAGAGAAGTCTAGCAGGTGTTAGTGCAGGGGTCAGAGGAGTCTAGCAGGTGTCAGTGTGGCAGAGCAGGTGTCACTGCTGCAGAACATGTGTCAATGCGGCAAAGCAGGTGTCAGAGGAGTCTAGCAGGTGTCAGCGCGGCAGAGCAGGTGTCAGAGGAGTCTAACAGGTGTCAGCGCGGCAGAGCAGGTGTCAGAGGAGTCTAGCAGGTGTCAGTACGGCAGAGCAGGTGTCAGAGGAGTCTAACAGGTGTCAGTACGGCAGAGCAGATGTCAGAGGAGTCTAGCAGGTGTCAGCGCGGCAGAGTAGGTGTCAGAGGAGTCTAGCAGAGGTCAGTGCGGCAGAGCAGGTGTCAGAGAAGTCTAGCAGGTGTTAGTGCAGGGGTCAGAGGAGTCTAGCAGGTGTCAGTGTGGCAGAGCAGGTGTCACTGCTACAGAACATGTGTCAATGCGGCAAAGCAGGTGTCAGAGGAGTCTAGCAGGTGTCGGTGCAGCAGAGCAGATGGCAGAGGAGTCTAGCAGGTGTCAATGTGGCAGATCAGGTGTCAGTGCAGCAGAGCAGGTGCAGCAGAGCAGGTGTCAGAGGAGTCTAGCAGGTGTAAGTATGGCAGAGCAGATGCCAGTGTGGCAGAGGAGGTGCAGCAGAGCAGGTGTCAGTGCGGCAGAGCAGGTTTCAGAGGAGTCTAGCAGATGTCAGTGCGGCAGAGCAGGCGTCAGTGCAGAAGAGCAAGCGTCAGTGGGGCAGATTAGGTGTCAATGTGGCAGAACAGGTCTCAGAGAAGTCTAGCACGTGTCAGTGCGGCAGAGCCGGTGTCAGCGCGGCAGAGCCGGTGTCAGCGCGGCAGACCGGGTGTCAGCGCGGCAGACCGGGTGTCAGCGCGGCAGACCGGGTGTCAGCGCGGCAGACCGGGTGTCAGCGCGGCAGACCGGGTGTCAGTGCGGCAGACCGGGTGTCAGCGCGGCAGACCGGGTGTTAGAGGAGTCTAGCGGGTGTCAGTGCGGCAGAGCGGGTGTCAGAGGAGTCTAGCGGGTGTCAGTGCGGCAGAGCGGGTGTCAGAGGAGTCTAGCGGGTGTCAGTGCGGCAGAGCGGGTGTCAGTGCGGCAGAGCGGGTGTCAGTGCGGCAGAGTGGGTGTCAGTGCGGCAGAACGGGTGTCAGTGGTGCAGAACAGGTGTCAGTGGTGCAGAACAGGTGTCAGAGGAGTCTAGCAGGTGTCAGTGCAGAAGAGCAAGTGTCAGTGGGGCAGATTAGGTGTCAATGTGGCAGAACAGGTCTCAGAGGAATCTAGCAGGTGTCAGTGCAACAGAGCAGGGGTCAGAGGAGTCTAGCAGGTGTCAGTGCGGCAAAGCAGGTATCAAAAAAGTCTAGCGGGTGTCAGTGCGGCAGAGCGGGTGTCAGTGCGGCAGAGCGGGTGTCAGTGCGGCAGAGCGGGTGTCAGTGCGGCAGAGCGGGTGTCAGTGCGGCAGAGCGGGTGTCAGTGCGGCAGAGCGGGTGTCAGTGCGGCAGAGCCGGTGTCAGAGCGGCAGAGCCGGTGTCAGAGCGGCAGAGCCGGTGTCAGAGCGGCAGAGCCGGTGTCAGTGCGGCAGAGCCGGTGTCAGAGCGGCAGAGCCGGTGTCAGAGCGGCAGAGCCGGTGTCAGAGCGGCAGAGCCGGTGTCAGAGCGGCAGAGCAGGTGTCAGAGGAGTCTAGCAGGTGTCAGTGCGGCAAAGCAGGTATCAAAAAAGTCTAGCGGGTGTCAGTGCGGCAGAGCGGGTGTCAGTGCGGCAGAGCGGGTGTCAGTGCGGCAGAGCCGGTGTCAGTGCGGCAGAGCCGGTGTCAGTGCGGCAGAGCCGGTGTCAGTGCGGCAGAGCCGGTGTCAGAGCGGCAGAGCCGGTGTCAGTGCGGCAGAGCCGGTGTCAGTGCGGCAGAGCCGGTGTCAGAGCGGCAGAGCCGGTGTCAGAGCGGCAGAGCGGGTGTCAGAGCGGCAGAGCGGGTGTCAGAGGAGTCCAGCAGGTGTCAGTGCGCAGAGCAGGATTCATGTTCCCCAGCGTATCAAAGGGGTATATTTGTGTCCACAAGTGTCTCAGCCCAACCACAAGTTCGCTGACCCAAACGTACAGCATTATATATGTGTCCCGGCGAGACGCCATAGACCCCTATTATGCAGGGGTTTGGGTCAGGTAACCCACCGGCGGCCGGACCCTCGCCCTCATGAGGCTGTGTAACGGCCCTTGTAGTCTGGGACTCGCAGCCTTCCTGCCTTCCTAGTGCGTTGCATTCACTGCTCAGTCCTTTTATTTGGAGACCCCCAATCATACACCGATCTGAGGAGATCTCCCTTTTTGATCAGCTACAATGCCACCGCAGGTTAACCCCTTCATGACAGCAAAACACTGTTTACTGACCTGACTAATGGGCTTCAGACCTGTACAGAGATCTGTAAGGTGATGGTCCAGCTGACCACTGACGGCCCGCCTCCTGCTCTAACTGCCAGAAGAGGAGGAACCGCAGATCCGGGCAGCTTAACCCCTTGCACGCCACAATCAATAGCAACTGCAGCATGTAAGCAGATGACAAGGGAGGGGCTCCTCAGTCACCCATGCAGCAATCACACCGCACTACATGCAGTAATAAGTATTGCAGTGTACTAGGGATCAAACAGTGTGATTGTTCTCAGTAAGAGAAACCATGTAACCTTGTAGATATGATACATTGTAATGGCTACAATCACACATGATGTTACAGCGAGCGTTTGGGTTCTTCCATCGATCCTTCATCAGGCTGTAACAGGGGCGATAGAAGAACCCGGAGGCTGCAGTAACATCACGTGTGCTTGTAGCCATTACAATGTATCAGATCTACAGGATGACTGGGCTTCTCTTACGGAGGACAATCACACTTTACTCTACTGGACACTCCGGAGTGAAACCCCTTTTTAGACATCAAACAATCACATCTTCAAGTAAAAAATAGTGTCAAAAAGTTCAGTAAAGTTTAATTTAAAGGGAAAAAATCCAGTTTAATAAAAATACACATTTTCCACGAAATAAACCACTGACCTCGCCCCCCACTGACCTCGCCCCCCACTGACCTCGGCCCCCACTGACCTCGCCCTCGCTCTCCAATGACCTTGCCCTCCACTGACCTCGCCCCCCACTGACCTCGGCCCCCACTGATCTCGCCCTCGCTCTCCAATGACCTTGCCCTCCACTGATCTTGCCCTCGCCCTCCACTGATCTCACCCTTGTCCTCCAATGACCTTGCCCTCCACTGATCTCTCCCTTCACTGATCTTGCCCTCGCCCTCCACTGATTTCACCCTCACTCTCCACTGACCTCACCCACCACTGATCTCACTCTCGCCCTCCACTGACCTCGCCCACCACTGATCTCACCCTCGCTCTCCACTGACCTCGCCCACCACTGATCTCACCCTTCACTGATCTCACCCTTGCCCTCCACTGATCTCGCCCTCCACTGACCTCGCCCACCACTGATCTCACCCTCGCTCTCCACTGACCTCGCCCACCACTGATCTCACCCTTGCCCTCCACTGACCTTGCCCTCCACTGACCTCGCCCTCCACTGACCTCGCTCTCCACTGACCTCGCCCACCACTGACCTCGCCCACCACTGACCTCGCCCTCCACTCATCACCACTCGTTGTACCTCTGTTCCCTAACAAGACAAAGTCCTTTAATGCGACAACATTTGTGACTTTTGTGCGGCAGAAATCTGGTGCGAGCGCCTCGATTAGACTGTAATTACCGGAGGCCACGATGAGCCACGGCGCCGAGGCTTTGCTGGAGATGCTCCCGGAGTTGTAGGGATTCTCAGACATCTGCAGATGGAAATGTAAGGAGCAGAAAGGCTGCGGAGGGAAAGCAAGAAAGACATCAATCCCGGAAACCAGAAGTTTCCCTCTACTCAGTCGAGGTGCGATGAGAGGAAGATCAGTTCAGACACACAAAGCAAAAGGAGGTTTATTTAATGTGCAGAATAAGAGCAGATAAAAACTAAGACATTGAGATGAAGACGCTGTGAGGATCGCGGGATTTGGGTCACATAACGGGTAACAGCAGAGGCGATCAGTCCGATCACCAGATAAACAGCTATAGATCAGAGCGACGTCCTCCAAACCACCGCGCACTGCGAAGAGCGCCCGCACGACCTTCTTACTATCCGCACCCTCTTCATCAACAAGAAAATAAAGTTTAATTGGATATGCAAATGAGGTGTTCCCAGTAGCACCAGGTGCTCTGGTTCTCCCGCCCAGCACCTCCTCCCTTCCCTTTTGTATGCCCTGGTCATTGGTGGCCCAGAGGGTGTGTGGTACACACCCTACTGCGGACAGCTGGGTCAAGGACATGGTGTGCATGCACTGGGCTACAAACAATTGGCGCATGTGCGAAAGCTGACATCATAGAGGTCTTCTGATTGCAATGCAGGCGCTGGGCGGTGGCTGGGGCTCTGTGGCAAGAACTGGAGCAATGGGCACTATTGAGAACGCCCCCAAAGAGCTGGTGGGCTCATTTGCATATACAATTAAACTACATTTTCTTGGAAATGCCGAGGGTGTGAATAACAGTAAATTTCTCTGCATGTGTGAGGGCTCTACACAACAGGTAGGGGGCAGAACTGTGACTCCCATCAATGCATTCATGTACTAATTAACGGCATGTAAGTAATGAGCTAAATAGACCCGCAGCCTACTTAGAGAGGGAACTACTAAAGCGCGGCACCTACCAGGAATAAGAGGAGAATGGGAACCCACTGCACTTCATGCCGCGATGGATCCACATCCGTATTATGTGTCCGTTTAGCACTTTGATGGCATGTTTGCATTATAGATGGCAGCGCCGAGTCCTCTGGAGCGAGGGCTGCTCTCCGCTACCTGCTATGGCTAACATGGGGGGACATCCTAGGACATCCATCTGCCCCTTCAGCTCTGGTAACTTGGGACTCTGGCCGTGATACTTTGTTTCATCTTCAGCTACATTTGGAAACAATGAACAACGTTGAGGACTCACCAGCAGGCAGTTGATGGGATTCCCCTTGACATCGGTGTCCGGTGCCGGCAGCAGCCGCCAGTCCCGGCCCTTATTGTAGGTGATAAAGGTCTTCACACGTTCATCAACCCTTTTGTTGGCCAACAATACTCCATTTATCCCGGCTGCCTAGGAAGAAAGATCAGATGAAGAACAGATGAGAAGACGAGAGAGGCGGGGAGCACTGGACAAAGGCTGACCCCGACCAGCGGCAGCCTGACCCGCGGTCCTCACTGGTCATTGACCACGCTGCCGGTTACTACGATTGTAATAGTGCTAGACGGTTTTTTGCCATTTTGATAATCAATCAGGGGGGTTTTTAATTAAAGCAACTTTGTCACCATCTCTTTGCAAGGTAGAGCAGGTAATGTCAGGCTCACTTATTACAAGGATGTGTGTATTTGTGCAGTAGTTTGGGAGAAACTTGCATTTCTTTAGTAGCTGCTAGACACAGAGGGCTACAGGAAGCCGATATTCATGAGCTGAAGTTACCTCCAGCCACCACATCCTCCAGCCATCTCACTATGTAACTGGCAGACAGCAGTCAATCAGTGGCTGGGGGGTGGGCTACCACAAAGAGGGCACTAAACATTTTAAGGGCCACAGCGTGGGAGGCCACAAGTTTCAGTGGCCACAAAAGGGACACTTTATTGGGCCAGAGAAGGGTCACTAATACTCTGTATGTCCATAGAGGGACAACTAAAAGTTTGTGCAACCTCATTGAGGGCACTATTAGTCCGTGGGGTCATTACCAATACCATCGGTATACTTACCTGAAATGCATTGTGCTGCTGTGCTAATTAAAATTGTTCACCACTTCATATTTACGGTTTGTCCCAATTACAAGCTACTACTCCCTGCAGTGGGCCACTGAGGGGACACCAGATCTATGTGGCAATTGTTGAGAGGTTCATTGGTGTAGCAGCATGACAGGGAGCATATACAGAGATGATTCATGGCCTTAGGAAGTCTTCAGGGTCTCCTGAACCCGGATAGAAAAGGCAAAACAAAACTGAATGTCACCAATCAGAGGAGCCATCACTTGTGATCACTGGAGGTAACTGCACTGTAATCACTATCACCGTGTGGAACTGCTATCTGACTATTATATGGTGACTGTCATATTTAAAGGTATACAAGAGCTGAGCTGCTGTATCCAAGCCCACCATCTTATTCAAGTTGTCTTATGGATATGCACTCTCCAATATAATTTCTTGAGATCGGAGACAGATCTGAGATTTGCTATTTCACTCCATTAGTTCTTTGGTCGTACCTCATAAAATCTAATGTCATCCATTTAGAATAAGCAGTAGCGACCGTCAACCTACATATTAACATAGTCAACTTGACATATACAAGGAGAGAACAACAGAAAGGACCCCATTGTAGGCATTTACTATAGGCCACCTGGACAAGCAGAAGATATGGAGGAACTCTTTCTACATCAGATGGCCAAGCTCTCAGAGAAGCCCAACATAGTGATCATGGGAGATTTTACCATCCAGACATTTGTTGGGAGTCTCTCAGGTAAAAGTAATGGATCCAACAGATTCTTATCCGCTCTTGGTGACAACTTTATCTTCCAGAAGGTAGAAGAGAAAACAAGGGGATCTGCTATCTTGGACCTAATTCTTACCAACAGGGAGGGAATGGTTGAGGGAGTAAGGGTGGCCGGGACCTTAGGAGGCAGTGAGCATGATATCCTTGGATGTTGGATAACAAATGGAGGAAGACCTGAGAAGACTCAGACCTCAAGGTTGGATTTCAGAAAGACAGATTTTACTGAACTCAGAAAGAGGAAGAATCCAATGGCCGGATGTTCTTAAGGACAGAAATGTCCAAGAAGGTTGGGAAATATTGTGGAATGAGATTCTCAAAGCACAATCGTTACCAATCCCTAAAAGAGGGAAGAATGGGAAGCATTTAAAGAGACCCGGATGGATGAACACAGAACTTGTACACATATTAAAGAGGAGGAAAATATGTTTATCAAATGGGAAGAGGGGGAATATCTAAAGAAGAATATAATGGGGTCTGCAGAAACTGTAGGGCAAGGGTCAGAAAAGATAAAGGTAATAATGAATGGAGGCTTGTAAGAGAGGCCAAAAGCAATAAAAAGCAAAACAAAAGCCCAAAATACTATTGGATGCTTACAAGATGAAAATGGTGAATTGGTTAAGAATGATGCTGAGAAGGATGAACGTTTAAATCCCTTCTTTGTATCAGTTTTCTCTCAGAAAGTAGATGAAACATCAGCTGATCTTCCCTGTGCTATAGGGGAAATACCATTGTCGTTGTTAGCTGTTTAGTCGTCTACGAACCTCAGTGACCCTAAAGGTGACCTTTCATGTTTTTCATTTTTGCACTGCTTCTTTCAGTTGGTTGATATCCATGCCAGTATCAGCTTTGACAGTATCAGCCATCATGTTTTTTGGCAGCTAGGTTTTCAATTGCAACTTATCTTTCCAAGCATTATAGATTTTTCTAGCAACTCTACTTGCATTACATGGCCAAAATCCGCGTGTCTGAGTCTGATCCACAGCTTCTCCCCGGGTCCTGGCACGGTTTCTCTTCTTCATCTTCTGGCCAGGGATTGAAAAATTCCCACCTCCCGGAAGCGCTGGCTGTGATTAGCTGACGCTTCGCCATTCACAGCCAGTGCTCCATGCTAGGCGTCAGCCAATCACAGTTAGCACTTCCAGAAGGCAGGGATTTTTCAATCCCTGGCCAGAAGATGAAGAAGAAAAACAATGCCGGCACCCGGGGAGAAGATGTGTCGTAGAGCGCTTCTAAGGTAATGTATGGTTTTTTTTTTTTTGTTTTTTTTTTTTGAAGCTTGGGCTTAGATTTGGCTTTGACAGTAGGATTTCCTACTGTCGAAGTTGCATCGCACCGCATGAAAATCAAGTTTTCGTGTGATGAGATGCAACAGAGAGAAAGGCTCCATAGAAAAACATGGACTACAAAACCTCGTGAGTCACGGGCATATCACCGGACCCATGAGGTTTTTGTGTTGGGTTGTTGCATGCTACAAAATATCACATGTGTGAAGAAACCCATAGAAAAACATGGGCTTCACATACATGCGATTTGCAGCATTATAGCAAAGCCACCTTGACGCCCATGTGAGGGAGGCCTTAATCATATATATCAGCGGCTTCAGACTGGCTTCTGTTTCTGCAAGCAGAATTGTGTCATCTGCAAAATGAAGATTGTTGACGTTTCTTCCACCTATTTTCACCCCAGTTTCTCATTCATCTCGGCCCATTTTTTGCATGATCACTTCCACATATAGGTTAAACAAGAAGGGGGAGAGAGGATGCAGTCCAGTCATATGCCTTTGCCGATCTCAAACCAATCTGTGTCCTCATACTGTGTTCTAACAGGGGCTTCTTGATTGGCATAAAGTGATTTTATCAGCTTGACCAGATGTACCGATATGCCAGCTCTTGTAGGGGGCGCCATAGCTTGTCATGGTCAATGTAATCAAAGGACTTGGTGTTGTGAATGAACCACATGTAGATATTCTCTTGGTATATCTTGCTTTTTTCTTGGGGAAATACAAGAATGCAGGCTATCTATAAACAGAGAGATGGTGAGGGAACACATAGACTACTTACATAAACTCAAGCCTCCAGGTCCAGATGAATTACGTCCTAGGATAATAAAGGAGCAGCGGAGGTAATTGCTGAACCACTCGCCATAATCTGTGAACAATTCCTGGAGAACAGAAGAAGTCCCAGAAAATTGGAGAAGGGCAAATGTTGTCCCTATCTTCAAAAAAGGGAAGAAGGTGGACCCAGGAACTACAGGCCTGTGAGCCTGACTTCTATACCGGGGAAGATCTCTGAACAGATTATTAAACAGCATGTATGCAAGTACTTTGATGAGAATGGAGTAATTAACCAGAGCCAGCATGGGTTTGTAACAAACACGTCATGCCAGACTAATCTAATTTCCTTCTATGACAGAATCACCGACTGGGCTGATCAGGGAAATGCGGTGGATATAGTATATCTGGACTTTAGTAAAGCATTTGACAAAGTATCTCATACCAGACTTATTGAAAAATGACCATATCTGGGATTGACAAGACAACTGTTAGGTGGATTCACAACTGGCTGAGTGATCGTACTCAAAGAGTGGTCATAAATGGCTGCACATCCAAGTGGGAGAATGTATCAAGTGGGGACCACAAGGCTCTGTCCTAGGCCCAGTGGTGGTCAACATTGTTATAAATGCTCTGGAGGAGGGAATTGATGGGAAACTGATCAAATTTGCTGATGACACAAAGCTAGGAGGGATAGCTAACACTAGGGAAGAGAGGGAGAGGATTCAAAAAGATCTAGAAAAGCTTGCACAGTGGGCGGCGACTAACAGAATGGTATTTAACAAGGAGAAATGCAAAGCCCTACATCTGGGCAAGAAAAATGAAGAAAGCACATACAGAATGGGAGGAATTGGGCTAAGCAGCAGCACATGTGAAAAAGACTTGGGGATACTAATAGATCATGGACTGAACATGAGTCAACAATGTGATGCAGCAGCCAAAAAGGCAAACCCAATTCTGGGATGTACTAAGAGAAGCATAGAGTCTAGATCACATGAGGTCATTATCCCTTCTACTTTTTTTTAGTCAGACCTCATCTGGAATACTGGGTCCAGTTCTGGGCACCCCACTTTATAATAGACATAGACAAACTGGAGCAAGTTTAGAGAAGAGTTACCAAGATGGTGAGCGGTCTGCAAATCATGTCCTATGAGGAACGGTTAAAGGACCTGGGAATGTTTAGCAGAAGAGAAGGCTGAGAGGAGACTTAATAGCGGTCTACAAATATCTGAAGGGCTGTCACAGTGCAGAGGGATCAGCCCTATTCTCATCTGTACAAGGAAAGACTAGAAGCAATGGGATGAAACTGAAAGGGAGGAGACAAAGATTAGATACTAGGCAATGAGGGGATCAATGAGTGGAACAGGTTGTCACGGGTGGTGGGGAGTTCTCTTTCAGTGGTCTTAAGAGGCCGGACAGACATCTGTCTGGTATGATTTAGTGATCCTGCACTGAGCAAGAAGTTGGACCCAATGACCCCGGAGGTCCCTTCCAACTCTACCATTCTAGGATTTTATGAGTCTGCTGGGCCATGGCTACAAAACTATGAAGTCAATCCTACCAACATGAGAACATGACAGGTGCTCCTTCAAGGAGGTTTCCGGGCATGTGCATTGATGCCTATATTTAGGATAATCCATTAGCATATGCAAGGGACGTGATCCAAAGGATATCAATGATTAGAAGACTGTATAGCACTGTAATGCATCCACTTATCATCTTCACTGTCCAGAACAAAAAGAAAAAGGCCACCAATCTACTGATCGGGGAAGTTTTGAGGTTGACCAACATACCGTGTTTCCCTGAAAATAAAGCACTGTCTTATATTAATTTTTGCCCCAAAAAGGGCACAGTGTCTTATTTTGCAGTAATTCACTGAATGGCTGTGATTGGCCCACCGAGCATCGGCTGTGATTGGCTGCTGGAGCTCGATTAGCCAATCACAGCTTTTTCAATTGCTTTGCTGGAGGCGGGGTATTCAAAGCCCCATCACCAGCAGAAACTCAGCTGTGAGATGAGAAGGATGAAGTTCACCGCAGCACCGCTGCCGGAGACCATTGGGAGGCATCGGGACGCAGTGGACCAGGTGAGTATTAATTTTTTGGGACGGGGGGCACTCCTATTTTGGGGGAGGGCCTTATATTTCAAGCCTCCCCCGAAAACCCGATAGGTCCTATTATTGGGGTAGGACCTACTTTGGGTTAAACATGGTAGGTGATATACTGATGCTACACCTATAGATAGTCCATTAATGGAAATTCTAGGAGAAACCCTTAAAGTGACACATTCAGCTGATTTATCTGTATGTAAGACGCCGTTCAATCACGCGGTATGTTACTAGGACCACTAACTGGGTCACTACTACTACTGTAACCACTAAAGGGGACACTTACTATTGGGACCACTACTAATATGTCACATCAGGCAGGTCTGGATGGTTCAAACATGTGTTGGCTAGGTTGCATATTGGTGCTTTCAATGTCTGCAAAATTTTAATTTTTTTCTTGAGGGGAAGGGGCAACTCACACTTCGCCTAAACGCTTGGGGCCGCCATAGTGGGACAATACCATAAGCTGAGGAATCATATATGTAAGCAGTGACATTGCTAGCATCCAGTCCAAAGAGCATGTGACCTGGCTTTTTTCTGGTGCCCCAAGTATCTTGATGCCATCAATCAACAATTCGATAAGATCTGCTTCCTCCTCCTCCACCAATGACCCAGGTGTCCTAAGAGTCAACCCAGCATGTGGGGAACATAGCAGCAGCCGAATGAAGACCACTGGGTAAATTCAATATCTGCAAGCAACCTTCTTCATCACCTTCACTAAATACCTCATAAAGGTCGATGACGATGTTCCCTTCGAGGCCCCGACTGCTCTTGACGTTTTCCAGGGCGAGTGTGAAGTAGACCCCCCTGGTGTCTGAGATGTAGAGGTTGTAGGTCTCATTTTGGTTCCACTCCTGAACGGCAGCAAACACTTGTTTTTCATCTGTACTGATGATGTGCATGTCCTGCCATAACGAAGAAACGGCGATCACTGATTGGTCAGCACAAGTGGATCTTATATGGAGATCCACAGAAGACATAAAAGACATGAGAACCGAGTGCGATAGCAGAAAAGTCATCATATCACATGAAGAACCGTACCTTAGGCAGAGAGTACTTCGGCAACTTGATCTGAGCGAATGCTTCACGTTTATAGGACACAAAGTAACTCGCTCGTCCCCCCGAGGTGGCCTGCGAAGAGAGGAAATAACTGCCTTACCGATAGGGAAATACGGCAACGGCAATGCAGAAGAAAATAGATAGAAGTATTATAGTGGTTACATTCTTGTACATAGGAGCAGTATTATAGTAGTTATATTCTTGTACATAGGGGGCAGTATTATAGTAGTTATATTCTTGTACATAGGAGGCAGTCTTATAGTAGTTATATTCTTGTACATAGGGGGTAGTATTATAGTAGTTATATTCTTGTACACAGGAGCAATATTATAGTAGTTATATTCTTGTACATAGGGGGCAGTATTATAGTAGTTATATTCTTGTACATAGGAGCAGTATTATAGTAGTTATATTCTTGTACATAGGAGGCAGTATTATAGTAGTTATATTCTTGTACATAGGGGGCAGTATTATAGTAGTTATATTCTTGTACATAGGAGGCAGTATTATAGTAGTTATATTCTTGCACATAGGAGGCAGTGTTATAGTAGTTATATTCTTGTACATAGGAGCAGTATTATACTAGTTATATTCTTGTACATAGGAAGGCAGTATTATAGTAGTTATATTCTTGTACATAGGGACAGTATTATAGTAGTTATATTCTTGTACATAGGGAGCAGTATTATAGTAGTTATATTCTTGTACATATGGGGCAGTATTATAGTAGTTTTATTCTTGTACATAGGAGCAGTATTATAGTAGTTATATTCTTGTACATAGGGAGCAGTATTATAGTAGTTATATTCTTGTACATAGGGGGCAGTATTATAGTAGTTATATTCTTGTACATAGGGGGCAGTATTATAGTAGTTATATTGTTGTACATAGGGGGCAGTATTATAGTAGTTATATTCTTGTACATAGGAGGCAGTATTATAGTAGTTATATTCTTGTACATAGGGGGTAGTATTATAGTAGTTATATTCTTGTACATAGAGGGCAGTATTATAGTAGTTATATTCTTGTACATAGGGGGCAGTATTATAGTAGTTATATTCTTGTACATAGGGGGCAGTATTATAGTAGTTATATTGTTGTACATAGGGGGCAGTATTATAGTAGTTATATTCTTGTACATAGGAGGCAGTATTATAGTAGTTATATTCTTGTACATAGGGGGCAGTATTATAGTAGTTATATTCTTGTACATAGGGGGCAGTATTATAGTAGTTATATTGTTGTACATAGGGGGCAGTATTATAGTAGTTATATTCTTGTACATAGGAGGCAGTCTTATAGTAGTTATATTCTTGTACATAGGGGGTAGTATTATAGTAGTTTTATTCTTGTACATAGGAGCAGTATTATAGTAGTTATATTCTTGTACATAGGGGGCAGTCTTATAGTAGTTATATTCTTGTACATAGCGAGCAGTATTATAGTAGTTATATTCTTGTACATAGAGGGCAGTATTATAGTAGTTATATTCTTGTACATAGGGGGCAGTATTATAGTAGTTATATTCTTGTACATAGGGGGCAGTATTATAGTAGTTATATTCTTGTACATAGAGGGCAGTATTATAGTAGTTATATTCTTGTACATAGGGGGCAGTATTATAGTAGTTATATTCTTGTACATAGGGGGCAGTATTATAGTAGTTATATTCTTGTACATAGGAGGCAGTATTATAGTAGTTATATTCTTGTACATAGGGGGCAGTATTATAGTAGTTATATTCTTGTACATAGGGGGCAGTATTATAGTAGTTATATTCTTGTACATAGGAGGCAGTATTATAGTAGTTATATTCTTGTACATAGGAGGCAGTATTATAGTAGTTATATTGTTGTACATAGGGGGCAGTATTATAGTAGTTATATTCTTGTACATAGGAGGCAGTATTATAGTAGTTATATTCTTGTACATAGGGGGTAGTATTATAGTAGTTATATTCTTGTACATAGAGGGCAGTATTATAGTAGTTATATTCTTGTACATAGGGAGCAGTATTATAGTAGTTATATTCTTGTACATAGGGGGCAGTATTATAGTAGTTATATTGTTGTACATAGGGGGCAGTATTATAGTAGTTATATTGTTGTACATAGGGGGCAGTATTATAGTAGTTATATTCTTGTACATAGGGGGCAGTATTATAGTAGTTATATTCTTGTACATAGGGGGCAGTATTATAGTAGTTATATTGTTGTACATAGGGGGCAGTATTATAGTAGTTATATTCTTGTACATAGGAGGCAGTATTATAGTAGTTATATTCTTGTACATAGGGGGTAGTATTATAGTAGTTATATTCTTGTACATAGAGGGCAGTATTATAGTAGTTATATTCTTGTACATAGGGGGCAGTATTATAGTAGTTATATTCTTGTACATAGGGGGCAGTATTATAGTAGTTATATTGTTGTACATAGGGGGCAGTATTATAGTAGTTATATTGTTGTACATAGGGGGCAGTATTATAGTAGTTATATTCTTGTACACAGGAGGCAGTATTATAGTAGTTATATTCTTGTACATAGGGGCAGTATTATAGTAGTTATATTCTTGTACATAGGGGGCAGTATTATAGTAGTTATATTCTTGTACATAGTAGCAGTATTATAGTAGTTATATTCTTGTATATATGAGCAGTATTATAGTAGTTATATTCTTGTACATAGGGGGCAGTATTATAGTAGTTATATTCTTGTACATAGGAGCAGTATTATAGTAGTTATATTCTTGTACATAGGAGCAGTATTATAGTAGTTATATTCTTGTACACAGGGGGCAGTATTATAGTAGTTATATTCTTGTACATGGGGGGCAGTATTATAGTAGTTATATTCTTGTACATAAGGGCAGTATTATAGTAGTTATATTCTTGTACATATGGGCAGTATTATAGTAGTTATATTCTTGTACATAGGGGGCAGTATTATAGTAGTTATATTCTTGTACATAGGGCGCAGTATTATAGTAATTATATTCTTGTACATAGGAGCAGTATTATAGTAGTTATATTCTTGTACATAGGGGGCAGTATTATAGTAGTTATATTCTTGTACATAGGGAGCAGTATTATAGTAGTTATATTCTTGTACATAGGGGGCAGTATTATAGTAGTTATATTCTTGTACACAGGGGCAGTATTATAGTAGTTATATTCTTGTACATAGGGGGCAGTATTATAGTAGTTATATTCTTGTACATAGGGGGCAGTATTATAGTAGTTATATTCTTGTACATAGGGGCAGTATTATAGTAGTTATATTCTTGTACATAGGAGCAGTATTATAGTAGTTATATTCTTGTACATAGGAGCAGTATTATAGTAGTTATATTCTTGTATATAGGGGGCAGTATTATAGTAGTTATATTCTTGTACATAGGGGGCAGTATTATAGTAGTTATATTCTTGTACATAGGAGGCAGTATTATAGTAGTTATATTCTTGTACATAGGGGGCAGTATTATAGTAGTTATATTCTTGTACATAGGAGGCAGTATTATAGTAGTTATATTCTTGTACACAGGGGGCAGTATTATAGTAGTTATATTCTTGTACATAGGAGCAGTATTATAGTAGTTATATTCTTGTACATAGGAGGCAGTATTATAGTAGTTATATTCTTGTACACAGGGGGCAGTATTATAGTAGTTATATTCTTGTACATAGGAGGCAATATTATAGTAGTTATATTCTTGTACATAGGGAGCAGTATTATAGTAGTTATATTCTTGTACATAGGAGGCAGTATTATAGTAGTTATATTCTTCTACATAGGAGGCAGTATTATAGTAGTTATATTCTTGTACATAGGAGCAGTATTATAGTAGTTATATTCTTGTACATAGGGGGCACTATTATAGTAGTTATATTCTTCTACATAGGGGGCAGTATTATAGTAGTTATATTCTTGTACATAGGGGCAGTATTATAGTATTTATATTCTTGTACATAGGAGCAGTATTATAGTAGTTATATTCTTGTACATAGGAGGCAGTATTATAGTAGTTATATTCTTGTACATAGGGGGCAGTATTATAGTAGTTATATTCTTGTACATAGGGGCAGTATTATAGTATTTATATTCTTGTACATAGGAGCAGTATTATAGTAGTTATATTCTTGTATATAAGGTCAGTATTATAGTAGTTATATTCTTGTACATAGGGGGCAGTATTATAGCAGTTATATTCTTGTACATAGGAGGCAGTATTATAGTAGTTATATTCTTGTACATAGGAGGCAGTATTATAGTAGTTATATTCTTGTACATAGGGGGCAGTATTATAGTAGTTATATTCTTGTACATAGGAGGCAGTATTATAGTAGTTATATTCTTGTACATAGGGGGCAGTATTATAGTAGGTATATTCTTATACATGGAGGCAGTATTATAGTAGTTATATTCTTGTATATATGAGCAGTATTATAGTAGTTATATTCTTGTACACAGGGGCAGTATTATAGTAGTTATATTCTTGTACATAGGAGGCAGTATTATAGTAGTTATATTCTTGTACACAGGGGGCTGTATTATAGTAGTTATATTCTTGTACATAGGAGGCAGTATTATAGTAGTTATATTCTTGTACATAGGGGGCAGTATTATAGTAGTTATATTCTTGTACATAGGGGGCAGTATTATAGTAGTTATATTCTTGTACATAGGAGGCAGTATTATAGTAGTTATATTCTTGTACATAGGAGCAGTATTATAGTAGTTATATTCTTGTATATAGGGGGCAGTATTATAGTAGTTATATTCTTGTACATAGGAGCAGTATTATAGTAGTTATATTCTTGTACATAGGAGGCAGTATTATAGTAGTTATATTCTTGTACACAGGGGGCAGTATTATAGTAGTTATATTCTTGTACATAGGAGGCAGTATTATAGTAGTTATATTCTTGTACATAGAGGGCAGTATTATAGTAGTTATATTCTTCTACATAGGGGGCAGTATTATAGTAGTTATATTCTTGTACATAGGGGGCAGTATTATAGTAGTTATATTCTTGTACATAGGAGGCAGTATTATAGTAGTTATATTCTTGTACATAGGAGGCAGTATTATAGTAGTTATATTCTTGTACATAGGAGGCAGTATTATAGTAGTTATATTCTTGTACATAGGAGGCAGTATTATAGTAGTTATATTCTTGTACATAGGAGGCAGTATTATAGTAGTTATATTCTTGTACATAGGAGGCAGTATTATAGTAGTTATATTCTTGTACATAGGAGGCAGTATTATAGTAGTTATATTCTTGTACATAGGGGGCAGTATTATAGTAGTTATATTCTTCTACATAGGGGGCAGTATTATAGTAGTTATATTCTTGTACATAGGGGGCATTATTATAGTAGTTATATTCTTGTACATAGGGAGCAGTATTATAGTAGTTATATTCTTGTACATAGGGGGCATTATTATAGTAGTTATATTCTTGTACATAGGGAGCAGTATTATAGTAGTTATATTCTTGTACATAGGGGCAGTGTTATAGTAGTTATATTCTTGTACATAGGGGGCAGTATTATAGTAGTTATATTCTTGTACATAGGGGGCAGTATTATAGTAGTTATATTCTTCTACATAGGGGGCAGTATTATAGTAGTTATATTCTTGTACATAGGGGGCATTATTATAGTAGTTATATTCTTGTACATAGGGAGCAGTATTATAGTAGTTATATTCTTGTACATAGGGGGCATTATTATAGTAGTTATATTCTTGTACATAGGGAGCAGTATTATAGTAGTTATATTCTTGTACATAGGGGCAGTGTTATAGTAGTTATATTCTTGTACATAGGGGGCAGTATTATAGTAGTTATATTCTTGTACATAGGGGGCAGTATTATAGTAGTTATATTCTTGTACATAGGGGGCAGTATTATAGTAGTTATATTCTTGTACATAGGGAGCAGTATTATAGTAGTTATATTCTTGTACATAGGGGGCAGTATTATAGTAGTTATATTCTTGTACATAGGCGCAGTATTATAGTAGTTATATCCTTGTACATAGGGACAGTATTATAGTAGTTATATTCTTGTACATAGGAGGCAGTATTATAGTAGTTATATTCTTGTACATAGGGGCAGTATTATAGTAGTTATATTCTTGTACATAGGGGGCAGTATTATAGTAGTTATATTATTGTACATAGGGAGCAGTATTATAGTAGTTATATTCCTGTACATAGGAGGCAGTATTATAGTAGTTATATTCTTGTACATAGGAGCAGTATTATAGTATTTATATCCTTGTACATAGGAGCAGTATTATAGTAGTTATATTCTTGTACATAGGAGGCAGTATTATAGTAGTTATATTCTTATACATGGAGGCAGTATTATAGTAGTTATATTCTTGTACATAGGACCAGTATTATAGTAGTTATATTCTTGTACATAGGGTGCAGTATTATAGTAGTTATATTCTTGTACATAAGGGCAGTATTATAGTAGTTATATTCTTGTACATATGGGCAGTATTATAGTAGTTATATTCTTGTACATAGGGGGCAGTATTATAGTAGTTATATTCTTGTACATAGGGAGCAGTATTATAGTAATTATATTCTTGTACATAGGAGCAGTATTATAGTAGTTATATTCTTGTACATAGGGGGCAGTATTATAGTAGTTATATTCTTGTACATAGGGAGCAGTATTATAGTAGTTATATTCTTGTACATAGGGGGCAGTATTATAGTAGTTATATTCTTGTACACAGGGGCAGTATTATAGTAGTTATATTCTTGTACATAGGGGGCAGTATTATAGTAGTTATATTCTTGTACATAGGGGGCAGTATTATAGTAGTTATATTCTTGTACATAGGGGCAGTATTATAGTAGTTATATTCTTGTACATAGGAGCAGTATTATAGTAGTTATATTCTTGTACATAGGAGCAGTATTATAGTAGTTATATTGTTGTACATAGGGGGCAGTATTATAGTAGTTATATTGTTGTACATAGGGGGCAGTATTATAGTAGTTATATTCTTGTACATAGGGGGCAGTATTATAGTAGTTATATTCTTGTACATAGGGGGCAGTATTATAGTAGTTATATTGTTGTACATAGGGGGCAGTATTATAGTAGTTATATTCTTGTACATAGGAGGCAGTATTATAGTAGTTATATTCTTGTACATAGGGGGTAGTATTATAGTAGTTATATTCTTGTACATAGAGGGCAGTATTATAGTAGTTATATTCTTGTACATAGGGGGCAGTATTATAGTAGTTATATTCTTGTACATAGGGGGCAGTATTATAGTAGTTATATTGTTGTACATAGGGGGCAGTATTATAGTAGTTATATTGTTGTACATAGGGGGCAGTATTATAGTAGTTATATTCTTGTACACAGGAGGCAGTATTATAGTAGTTATATTCTTGTACATAGGGGCAGTATTATAGTAGTTATATTCTTGTACATAGGGGGCAGTATTATAGTAGTTATATTCTTGTACATAGTAGCAGTATTATAGTAGTTATATTCTTGTATATATGAGCAGTATTATAGTAGTTATATTCTTGTACATAGGGGGCAGTATTATAGTAGTTATATTCTTGTACATAGGAGCAGTATTATAGTAGTTATATTCTTGTACATAGGAGCAGTATTATAGTAGTTATATTCTTGTACACAGGGGGCAGTATTATAGTAGTTATATTCTTGTACATGGGGGGCAGTATTATAGTAGTTATATTCTTGTACATAAGGGCAGTATTATAGTAGTTATATTCTTGTACATATGGGCAGTATTATAGTAGTTATATTCTTGTACATAGGGGGCAGTATTATAGTAGTTATATTCTTGTACATAGGGCGCAGTATTATAGTAATTATATTCTTGTACATAGGAGCAGTATTATAGTAGTTATATTCTTGTACATAGGGGGCAGTATTATAGTAGTTATATTCTTGTACATAGGGAGCAGTATTATAGTAGTTATATTCTTGTACATAGGGGGCAGTATTATAGTAGTTATATTCTTGTACACAGGGGCAGTATTATAGTAGTTATATTCTTGTACATAGGGGGCAGTATTATAGTAGTTATATTCTTGTACATAGGGGGCAGTATTATAGTAGTTATATTCTTGTACATAGGGGCAGTATTATAGTAGTTATATTCTTGTACATAGGAGCAGTATTATAGTAGTTATATTCTTGTACATAGGAGCAGTATTATAGTAGTTATATTCTTGTATATAGGGGGCAGTATTATAGTAGTTATATTCTTGTACATAGGGGGCAGTATTATAGTAGTTATATTCTTGTACATAGGAGGCAGTATTATAGTAGTTATATTCTTGTACATAGGGGGCAGTATTATAGTAGTTATATTCTTGTACATAGGAGGCAGTATTATAGTAGTTATATTCTTGTACACAGGGGGCAGTATTATAGTAGTTATATTCTTGTACATAGGAGCAGTATTATAGTAGTTATATTCTTGTACATAGGAGGCAGTATTATAGTAGTTATATTCTTGTACACAGGGGGCAGTATTATAGTAGTTATATTCTTGTACATAGGAGGCAATATTATAGTAGTTATATTCTTGTACATAGGGAGCAGTATTATAGTAGTTATATTCTTGTACATAGGAGGCAGTATTATAGTAGTTATATTCTTCTACATAGGAGGCAGTATTATAGTAGTTATATTCTTGTACATAGGAGCAGTATTATAGTAGTTATATTCTTGTACATAGGGGGCACTATTATAGTAGTTATATTCTTCTACATAGGGGGCAGTATTATAGTAGTTATATTCTTGTACATAGGGGCAGTATTATAGTATTTATATTCTTGTACATAGGAGCAGTATTATAGTAGTTATATTCTTGTACATAGGAGGCAGTATTATAGTAGTTATATTCTTGTACATAGGGGGCAGTATTATAGTAGTTATATTCTTGTACATAGGGGCAGTATTATAGTATTTATATTCTTGTACATAGGAGCAGTATTATAGTAGTTATATTCTTGTATATAAGGTCAGTATTATAGTAGTTATATTCTTGTACATAGGGGGCAGTATTATAGCAGTTATATTCTTGTACATAGGAGGCAGTATTATAGTAGTTATATTCTTGTACATAGGAGGCAGTATTATAGTAGTTATATTCTTGTACATAGGGGGCAGTATTATAGTAGTTATATTCTTGTACATAGGAGGCAGTATTATAGTAGTTATATTCTTGTACATAGGGGGCAGTATTATAGTAGGTATATTCTTATACATGGAGGCAGTATTATAGTAGTTATATTCTTGTATATATGAGCAGTATTATAGTAGTTATATTCTTGTACACAGGGGCAGTATTATAGTAGTTATATTCTTGTACATAGGAGGCAGTATTATAGTAGTTATATTCTTGTACACAGGGGGCTGTATTATAGTAGTTATATTCTTGTACATAGGAGGCAGTATTATAGTAGTTATATTCTTGTACATAGGGGGCAGTATTATAGTAGTTATATTCTTGTACATAGGGGGCAGTATTATAGTAGTTATATTCTTGTACATAGGAGGCAGTATTATAGTAGTTATATTCTTGTACATAGGAGCAGTATTATAGTAGTTATATTCTTGTATATAGGGGGCAGTATTATAGTAGTTATATTCTTGTACATAGGAGCAGTATTATAGTAGTTATATTCTTGTACATAGGAGGCAGTATTATAGTAGTTATATTCTTGTACACAGGGGGCAGTATTATAGTAGTTATATTCTTGTACATAGGAGGCAGTATTATAGTAGTTATATTCTTGTACATAGAGGGCAGTATTATAGTAGTTATATTCTTCTACATAGGGGGCAGTATTATAGTAGTTATATTCTTGTACATAGGGGGCAGTATTATAGTAGTTATATTCTTGTACATAGGAGGCAGTATTATAGTAGTTATATTCTTGTACATAGGAGGCAGTATTATAGTAGTTATATTCTTGTACATAGGAGGCAGTATTATAGTAGTTATATTCTTGTACATAGGAGGCAGTATTATAGTAGTTATATTCTTGTACATAGGAGGCAGTATTATAGTAGTTATATTCTTGTACATAGGAGGCAGTATTATAGTAGTTATATTCTTGTACATAGGAGGCAGTATTATAGTAGTTATATTCTTGTACATAGGGGGCAGTATTATAGTAGTTATATTCTTCTACATAGGGGGCAGTATTATAGTAGTTATATTCTTGTACATAGGGGGCATTATTATAGTAGTTATATTCTTGTACATAGGGAGCAGTATTATAGTAGTTATATTCTTGTACATAGGGGGCATTATTATAGTAGTTATATTCTTGTACATAGGGAGCAGTATTATAGTAGTTATATTCTTGTACATAGGGGCAGTGTTATAGTAGTTATATTCTTGTACATAGGGGGCAGTATTATAGTAGTTATATTCTTGTACATAGGGGGCAGTATTATAGTAGTTATATTCTTGTACATAGGGGGCAGTATTATAGTAGTTATATTCTTGTACATAGGGAGCAGTATTATAGTAGTTATATTCTTGTACATAGGGGGCAGTATTATAGTAGTTATATTCTTGTACATAGGCGCAGTATTATAGTAGTTATATCCTTGTACATAGGGACAGTATTATAGTAGTTATATTCTTGTACATAGGAGGCAGTATTATAGTAGTTATATTCTTGTACATAGGGGCAGTATTATAGTAGTTATATTCTTGTACATAGGGGGCAGTATTATAGTAGTTATATTATTGTACATAGGGAGCAGTATTATAGTAGTTATATTCCTGTACATAGGAGGCAGTATTATAGTAGTTATATTCTTGTACATAGGAGCAGTATTATAGTATTTATATCCTTGTACATAGGAGCAGTATTATAGTAGTTATATTCTTGTACATAGGAGGCAGTATTATAGTAGTTATATTCTTATACATGGAGGCAGTATTATAGTAGTTATATTCTTGTACATAGGACCAGTATTATAGTAGTTATATTCTTGTACATAGGGTGCAGTATTATAGTAGTTATATTCTTGTACATAAGGGCAGTATTATAGTAGTTATATTCTTGTACATATGGGCAGTATTATAGTAGTTATATTCTTGTACATAGGGGGCAGTATTATAGTAGTTATATTCTTGTACATAGGGAGCAGTATTATAGTAAGTTATATTCTTGTACATAGGAGCAGTATTATAGTAGTTATATTCTTGTACATAGGGGGCAGTATTATAGTAGTTATATTCTTGTACATAGGGAGCAGTATTATAGTAGTTATATTCTTGTACATAGGGGGCAGTATTATAGTAGTTATATTCTTGTACACAGGGGCAGTATTATAGTAGTTATATTCTTGTACATAGGGGGCAGTATTATAGTAGTTATATTCTTGTACATAGGGGGCAGTATTATAGTAGTTATATTCTTGTACATAGGGGCAGTATTATAGTAGTTATATTCTTGTACATAGGAGCAGTATTATAGTAGTTATATTCTTGTACATAGGAGCAGTATTATAGTAGTTATATTCTTGTATATAGGGGCAGTATTATAGTAGTTATATTCTTGTACATAGGGGGCAGTATTATAGTAGTTATATTCTTGTACATAGGAGGCAGTATTATAGTAGTTATATTCTTGTACATAGGGGCAGTATTATAGTAGTTATATTCTTGTACATAGGAGGCAGTATTATAGTAGTTATATTCTTGTAACACAGGGGGCAGTATTATAGTAGTATATTCTTGTACATAGGAGCAGTATTATAGTAGTTATATTCTTGTACATAGGAGGCAGTATTATAGTAGTTATATTCTTGTACACAGGGGGCAGTATTATAGTAGTTATATTCTTGTACATAGGAGGCAATATTATAGTAGTTATATTCTTGTACATAGGAGCAGTATTATAGTAGTTATATTCTTGTACATAGGAGGCAGTATTATAGTAGTTATATTCTTCTACATAGGAGGCAGTATTATAGTAGTTATATTCTTGTACATAGGAGCAGTATTATAGTAGTTATATTCTTGTACATAGGGGCACTATTATAGTAGTTATATTCTTCTACATAGGGGGCAGTATTATAGTAGTTATATTCTTGTACATAGGGGCAGTATTATAGTATTTATATTCTTGTACATAGGAGCAGTATTATAGTAGTTATATTCTTGTACATAGGAGGCAGTATTATAGTAGTTATATTCTTGTACATAGGGGGCAGTATTATAGTAGTTATATTCTTGTACATAGGGGCAGTATTATAGTATTTATATTCTTGTACATAGGAGCAGTATTATAGTAGTTATATTCTTGTATATAAGGTCAGTATTATAGTAGTTATATTCTTGTACATAGGGGGCAGTATTATAGCAGTTATATTCTTGTACATAGGAGGCAGTATTATAGTAGTTATATTCTTGTACATAGGAGGCAGTATTATAGTAGTTATATTCTTGTACATAGGGGGCAGTATTATAGTAGTTATATTCTTGTACATAGGAGGCAGTATTATAGTAGTTATATTCTTGTACATAGGGGCAGTATTATAGTAGGTATATTCTTATACATGGAGGCAGTATTATAGTAGTTATATTCTTGTATATATGAGCAGTATTATAGTAGTTATATTCTTGTACACAGGGGCAGTATTATAGTAGTTATATTCTTGTACATAGGAGGCAGTATTATAGTAGTTATATTCTTGTACACAGGGGCTGTATTATAGTAGTTATATTCTTGTACATAGGAGGCAGTATTATAGTAGTTATATTCTTGTACATAGGGGGCAGTATTATAGTAGTTATATTCTTGTACATAGGGGGCAGTATTATAGTAGTTATATTCTTGTACATAGGAGGCAGTATTATAGTAGTTATATTCTTGTACATAGGAGCAGTATTATAGTAGTTATATTCTTGTATATAGGGGGCAGTATTATAGTAGTTATATTCTTGTACATAGGAGCAGTATTATAGTAGTTATATTCTTGTACATAGGAGGCAGTATTATAGTAGTTATATTCTTGTACACAGGGGGCAGTATTATAGTACGTTATATTCTTGTACATAGGAGGCAATATTATAGTAGTTATATTCTTGTACATAGAGGGCAGTATTATAGTAGTTATATTCTTCTACATAGGGGCAGTATTATAGTAGTTATATTCTTGTACATAGGGGGCAGTATTATAGTAGTTATATTCTTGTACATAGGAGGCAGTATTATAGTAGTTATATTCTTGTACATAGGAGGCAGTATTATAGTAGTTATATTCTTGTACATAGGAGGCAGTATTATAGTAGTTATATTCTTGTACATAGGAGGCAGTATTATAGTAGTTATATTCTTGTACATAGGAGGCAGTATTATAGTAGTTATATTCTTGTACATAGGAGGCAGTATTATAGTAGTTATATTCTTGTACATAGGGGGCAGTATTATAGTAGTTATATTCTTCTACATAGGGGGCAGTATTATAGTAGTTATATTCTTGTACATAGGGGGCATTATTATAGTAGTTATATTCTTGTACATAGGGAGCAGTATTATAGTAGTTATATTCTTGTACATAGGGGGCATTATTATAGTAGTTATATTCTTGTACATAGGGAGCAGTATTATAGTAGTTATATTCTTGTACATAGGGCAGTGTTATAGTAGTTATATTCTTGTACATAGGGGGCAGTATTATAGTAGTTATATTCTTGTACATAGGGGGCAGTATTATAGTAGTTATATTCTTGTACATAGGGGGCAGTATATAGTAGTTATATTCTTGTACATAGGGAGCAGTATTATAGTAGTTATATTCTTGTACATAGGGGGCAGTATTATAGTAGTTATATTCTTGTACATAGGCGCAGTATTATAGTAGTTATATCCTTGTACATAGGGACAGTATTATAGTAGTTATATTCTTGTACATAGGAGGCAGTATTATAGTAGTTATATTCTTGTACATAGGAGCAGTATTATAGTATTTATATCCTTGTACATAGGAGCAGTATTATAGTAGTTATATTCTTGTACATAGGAGGCAGTATTATAGTAGTTATATTCTTATACATGGAGGCAGTATTATAGTAGTTATATTCTTGTACATAGGACCAGTATTATAGTAGTTATATTCTTGTACATAGGGTGCAGTATTATAGAAGTTATTCTTGTACATAGGAGGCAGTATTATAGTAGTTATATTCTTGTACATAGGGGGCAGTATTATAGTAGTTATATTCTTGTACATAGGGGCAGTATTATAGTAGTTATATTCTTGTACATAGGGGCAGTATTATAGTAGTTATATTCTTGTACATAGGGGGCAGTATTATAGTAGTTATATTCTTGTACATAGGAGCAGTATTATAGCAGTTATATTCTTGTACATAGGAGGCAGTATTATAGTAGTTATATTCTTGTACATAGGAGGCAGTATTATAGTAGTTATATTCTTGTACATAGGGGCAGTATTATAGTAGTTATATTCTTCTACATAGGGGCAGTATTATAGTAGTTATATTCTTGTACATAGGGGGCAGTATTATAGTAGTTATATTCTTGTACATAGGGGGCAGTATTATAGTAGTTATATTCTTGTACATAGGAGGCAGTATTATAGTAGTTATATTCTTGTACATAGGGAGCAGTATTATAGTAGTTATATTCCTGTACATAGGGAGCAGTATTATAGTAGTTATATTCTTGTACATAGGGGCAGTATTATAGTAGTTATATTCTTGTACATAGGGGGCAGTATATAGTAGTTATATTCTTGTACATAGGGGGCAGTATTATAGTAGTTATATTCTTGTACATAGGGGGCAGTATTATAGTAGTTATATTCTTGTACATAGGGGCAGTATTATAGTAGTTATATTCTTGAACATAGGGGGCAGTATTATAGTAGTTATATTCTTGTACATAGGGGGCAGTATTATAGTAGTTATATTCTTGTACATAGGAGGCAGTATTATAGTAGTTATATTCTTGTACATAGGAGCAGTATTATAGCAGTTATATTCTTGTACATAGGGGCAGTATTATAGTAGTTATATTCTTGTACATAGGAGGCAGTATTATAGTAGTTATATTCTTGTACATAGGGGGCAGTATTATAGTAGTTATATTCTTGTACATAGGGGCAATATTATAGTAGTTATATTCTTGTACATAGGGGGCAGTATTATAGTAGTTATATTCTTGTACATAGGGGGCAGTATTATAGTAGTTATATTCTTGTACATAGGGGGCAGTATTATAGTAGTTATATTCTTGTACATAGGGAGCAGTATTATAGTAGTTATATTCCTGTACATAGGAGCAGTATTATAGTGGTTATATTCTTGTACATAGGGGGCAGTATTATAGTAGTTATATTCTTGTACATAGGGGGCAGTATTATAGTAGTTATATTCTTGTACATAGGAGGCAGTATTATAGTAGTTATATTCTTGTACATAGGGGGCAGTATTATAGTAGTTATATTCTTGTACATAGGAGGCAGTATTATAGTAGTTATATTCTTGTACATAGGGGGCAGTATTATAGTAGTTATATTCTTGTACATAGGAGCAGTATTATAGTAGTTATATTCTTGTACATAGGAGGCAGTATTATAGTAGTTATATTCTTGTACACAGGGGCAGTATTATAGTAGTTATATTCTTGTACATAGGAGGCAATATTATAGTAGTTATATTCTTGTACATAGGGAGCAGTATTATAGTAGTTATATTCTTGTACATAGGGGGCAGTATTATAGTAGTTATATTCTTCTACATAGGAGGCAGTATTATAGTAGTTATATTCTTGTACATAGGAGCAGTATTATAGTAGTTATATTCTTTGTACATAGGGGGCAGTATTATTGTAGTTATATTCTTCTACATAGGGGGCAGTATTATAGTAGGTATATTCTTATACATGGAGGCAGTATTATAGTAGTTATATTCTTGTATATATGAGCAGTATTATAGTAGTTATATTCTTGTACACAGGGGCAGTATTATAGTAGTTATATTCTTGTACATAGGGGGCAGTATTATAGTAGTTATATTCTTGTACATAGGGGCAGTATTATAGTAGTTATATTCTTGTACATAGGAGCAGTATTATAGTAGTTATATTCTTGTACATAGGAGACAGTATTATAGTAGTTATATTCTTGTACATAGGGGGCAGTATTATAGTAGTTATATTCTTGTACATAGGAGGCAGTATTATAGTAGTTATATTCTTCTACATAGGAGCAGTATTATAGTAGTTATATTCTTGTATATAGGGGGCAGTATTATAGTAGTTATATTATTGTACATAGGAGCAGTATTATAGTAGTTATATTCTTGTACATAGGAGGCAGTATTATAGTAGTTATATTCTTGTACACAGGGGGCAGTATTATAGTAGTTATATTCTTGTACATAGGAGGCAGTATTATAGTAGTTATATTCTTGTACATAGGGAGCAGTATTATAGTAGTTATATTCTTGTACATAGAGGGCAGTATTATAGTAGTTATATTCTTCTACATAGGGGGCAGTATTATAGTAGTTATATTCTTGTACATAGGGGGCAGTATTATAGTAGTTTTATTCTTGTACATAGGGGCAGTATTATAGTAGGTATATTCTTATACATGGAGGCAGTATTATAGTAGTTATATTCTTGTACATAGGAGCAGTATTATAGTAGTTATATTCTTGTACATAGGACGCAGTATTATAGTAGATATATTCTTGTACATAGGAGGCAGTATTATAGTAGTTATATTCTTGTACATAGGAGGCAGTATTATAGTAGTTATATTCTTGTACATAGGAGGCAGTATTATAGTAGTTATATTCTTGTACATAGGAGCAGTGTTATAGTAGTTATATTCTTGTACATAGGGGGCAGTATTATAGTAGTTATATCCTTGTACATAGGGACAGTATTATAGTAGTTATATTCTTGTACATAGGGGGCAGTATTATAGTAGTTATATTATTGTACATAGGGAGCAGTATTATAGTAGTTATATTCCTGTACATAGGAGGCAGTATTTAGTAGTTATATTCTTGTACATAGGGGGCAGTATTATAGTAGTTATATTCTTGTACATAGGGGGCAGTATTATAGTAGTTATATTCTTGTACATAGGGAGCGGTATTATAGTAGTTATATTCTTCTACATATGGGGTAGTATTATAGTAGTTATATTCTTGTACATAGGGGGTAGTATTATAGTAGTTATATTCTTGTACATAGGGGGCAGTATTATAGTAGTTATATTCTTGTACATAGGGGGCAGTATTATAGTAGTTATATTCTTGTACATAGGGGGCAGTATTATAGTAGTTATATTCTTGTACACAGGAGCAGTATTATAGTAGTTATATTCTTGTACATAGGAGCAGTATTATAGTAGTTATATTCTTGTACATAGGAGGCAGTATTATAGTAGTTATATTCTTATACATGGAGGCAGTATTATAGTAGTTATATTCTTGTACATAGGACCAGTATTATAGTAGTTATATTCTTGTACATAGGGTGCAGTATTATAGTAGTTATATTCTTGTACATAGGAGGCAGTATTATAGTAGTTATATTCTTGTACATAGGGGGCAGTATTATAGTAGTTATATTCTTGTACATAGGGGGCAGTATTATAGTAGTTATATTCTTGTACATAGGGGGCAGTATTATAGTAGTTATATTCTTGTACATAGGGGGCAGTATTATAGTAGTTATATTCTTGTACATAGGAGCAGTATTATAGCAGTTATATTCTTGTACATAGGAGCAGTATTATAGTAGTTATATTCTTGTACATAGGAGGCAGTATTATAGTAGTTATATTCTTGTACATAGGGGGCAGTATTATAGTAGTTATATTCTTCTACATAGGGGCAGTATTATAGTAGTTATATTCTTGTACATAGGGGGCAGTATTATAGTAGTTATATTCTTGTACATAGGGGGCAGTATTATAGTAGTTATATTCTTGTACATAGGGGGCAGTATTATAGTAGTTATATTCTTGTACATAGGGAGCAGTATTATAGTAGTTATATTCCTGTACATAGGGAGCAGTATTATAGTAGTTATATTCTTGTACATAGGGGGCAGTATTATAGTAGTTATATTCTTGTACATAGGGGGCAGTACATAGTAGTTATATTCTTGTACATAGGGGGCAGTATTATAGTAGTTATATTCTTGTACTAGGGGGCAGTAATTATAGTAGTTATATTCTTGTACATAGGGGCAGTATTATAGTAGTTATATTCTTGTACATAGGGGCAGTATTATAGTAGTTATATTCTTGTACATAGGAGCAGTATTATAGCAGTTATATTCTTGTACATAGGGGGCAGTATTATAGTAGTTATATTCTTGTACATAGGAGGCAGTATTATAGTAGTTATATTCTTGTACATAGGGGGCAGTATTATAGTAGTTATATTCTTGTACATAGGGGCAGTATTATAGTAGTTATATTCTTGTACATAGGGGGCAGTATTATAGTAGTTGATATTCTTGTACATAGGGGGCAGTATTATAGTAGTTATATTCTTGTACATAGGGAGCAGTATTATAGTAGTTATATTCCTGTACATAGGAGCAGTATTATAGTGGTTATATTCTTGTACATAGGGGGCAGTATTATAGTAGTTATATTCTTGTACAGAGGGGGCAGTATTATAGTAGTTATATTCTTGTACATAGGAGGCAGTATTATAGTAGTTATATTCTTGTACATAGGGAGCGGTATTATAGTAGTTATATTCTTGTACATAGGGGCAGTATTATAGTAGTTATATCCTTGTACATAGGGAGCAGTATTTATAGTAGTTATATTCTTGTACATAGGGAGCAGTATTATAGTAGTTATATTCTTGTACATAGGGGGCAGCATTATAGTGTTATATTCTTGTACATAGGGGGCAGTATTATAGTAGTTATATTCTTGTACATAGGGGGCAAGTATTATAGTAGTTATATTCTTGTACATAGGGGGCAGTATTATAGTAGTTATATTCTTGTACATAGGGGGCAGTATTATAGTAGTTATATTCTTGTACATAGGGGCAGATATTGATAGCAGTTATATTCTTGTACATAGGAGGCAGTATTATAGTAGTTATATTCTTGTACATAGGGGGTAGTATTATAGTAGTTATATTCTTGTACATAGGGGGCAGTATTATAGTAGTAGTATATTCTTGTAA